>JAMPIV010008663.1:0-206670 GCA_024509875.1 Oreohelix idahoensis
CTAACTTTCTTTCAGCCTCTTTTTCTAATCTTCTTTCTTCCCGTTCAATATATTTGTCACATTCAGTAGTGACATAGGCAATCATAATTTGCCCGTCCATTCCTAACTCTTTCGCAGTCTGCACAGCAGCAGATCGAAATTTGGCCAGGTCCGCCATTTTCTAACAGGTAAATTTATATAATGTCTAACTAAACAATTCAATTTCTAACTAAATATCTACTGACAACCACAGGCACTGAGAGCTCAACGTTATTTATTTTCACCCAAGGATACCTTTTAAATTTGTATTATTCCCTGAAGTGAATTACCCCCAATATTTATAATAGGGAATGATTCAAAATCCCGGACAGGACCCCAATATATGTGGTAAAGTGGGATGTTATAAATATTTATAGGGGACTTAGTATACTGACTGAGATCAGCTGTGAAGGTATCTGTATCTAATAAGTGTGGTGTATTTACAGATGACCTTACTTGGTACCACATTTTTACCTCAGTCAGAATTATTCTGGAATAGTGTGATGACTACGTTAAATGTCTAGGGTTATGAAAATGATGAAGTGTAAGTCACAACAACAACAGACAGATAGACAATTTAATTTATTCTACAACACTGTGACACTCACACACATATAACACTCTATAAGACTATCTTAAATGAGTCGAGTGATTAAGTTTAAAAAATATATGTATTAATTCTTGTCAATAATGGATATCCTGATTCAACTACACAGTGAACCAGGAATCACAATCAAATGTAATTACAAGTATTATTTACACAGTTTATATATATGAACTTTGTATTGACATAGTTTACTATTATTATTCTATGTGTGTAATTTGTGCAGTAGTAATATGAGGTAATACTGGTTTTGTTCAAGCTTGGTTGTTGTTTTTCATCATGACTTCAAGTGTTTGATTATCGGGGAAATAGTATTGGGAAACTTTCACAGTTCCTGTCATTTGAACCCATTAATTGTCCCTCTGTGGTTAACAAAATGTCAATTTTTGAGGGGGCACATAATGTTGAGCTACTCTGGCCACAGAAGCTTAACTTTCGTGATGGCGGCAGGAAAAGACTCCTCGGCTCGATTGCTTCACTGTGTTCTGGAGACACCTCACTGGTCGCTATCTGGACCAAGGAGTATGCTGTCAGCCTCTGGATTCAGCAAAACTCAGACCAGGTGCTGCTTCAATAACTAGGACCACAGTCCCTGAAACAAGAAGGTTGTACCTCCTACTTCATAACTAATTTATAATCTATTTCTACACTGAACACAATACAGAACTGTGGTAAAGTGGGATGTTATAAATATTTATAGGGGACTTAGTGTACTGACTGAGATCAGCTGTGAAGGTATCTGTATCTAATAGGTGTAGTGTTTTACAGATGACATTACTTGCTACCACATTTATACCTCAGTCAGAATTATTCTGGAATATTGTGATGACTACGTTAAGTGTCTAGGGTTATGTAAATGATGAAGTGTAAGTCACAACAACAACAGACAGATAAACAATTTAATTTATTCCACCACACTTGACAACACTGTGACACTCACACACATTTAACACTCTATAAGACTATCTTAAATGAGTCACTGGTAAAGTTTCAAATATATATGTATTAATTACTTTCACTAATATATATCCTGATTCAACTACACAGTGAACCAGGAATCACAATCAAATGTAATCACAATTTATATGTACATAATTTATAAATATGAACCTTGTAGTGACATATTTTATTAGTATTATCCTATGTGTGTCAGTTGTGTAGTAGTACTATGAGGTAATACTGGTTTTGTTTTTCAAGCTATGTTGTTATTTGTCATCATGACTTCAAGTGTTTGTTTATCTTGGAAATAGTATGGGGAATCTTCACCGTTCCTATCAATTTAAACAATGTATTGACCCTCAGTTTTACTATAATGTCAAGTTTTGAGGGGGACACATAATGTTGAGCTCCTCTGGCCACAGAGGCTTAACTTTCGTGATGGCGGCAGGAAAAGACTCCTCTGCTCGATTGCTCCCCTGTGTTCTGGAGACACCTCACTAGTCGCTATCTGGACCCAGGAGTATGCTGTTAGCCTCCAGATTCAGCAAAGCTCAGACCAGGTGCTGCTCAATAACTTTAGGACCACAGTCCCTAAAACAAGAAGGTTGTACCTCCTACTTCATAACTAATTTATAATCTATTTCCAGACTGAACACAATACATAACAAACACTGAGTTCAGAGCGGTAGGCCAACTGTCAGCTTCATCTGAAACAATTTACACCAGTATACTCCTCCCTAATGGTCACTACGCCTCTGCAATTCCAGCATTAGTTCTTTCTATTCAATAAGATAGGTGTCAGTGTACTGTTTGGCAATTCCATGCAGTTTTACTTTTCTCCGACACCTTCTGTTCAGGTTGGAGCACTATATAGGTTTTGCCTCATGTTCGCTACTGAACCACACACATATATAGACATAAATTATCAATTTACATTCAATTTTCATTAAAAAGATATTGAATATATCAAGCTTACCACAATTCATGGAAATAATACACAGTTACGTTGACTGGCAATGAATATAGCACAATTTCGATCTGCCGATGTCCCAGGCTTTTATTTAGAAAAAAATATGCACTGGCGCTCAACGCACTGGTTCCTTAGAAAGTTTATTTGAAAATGTGGTACTGAACTGACGCTCCTAATTGCCTATATTGGCGGGTCTAACCAATCGAGCCATGTTTACACAAGCGTTTGAAAAAAAGTACCCTTCCTTCCGTCTCCCCTAACAACAAAAGATAGTATTTGTAGCCCGACTAATCGTGTTTAGCCTTACATTTACTGCGCTCCAATCAAATAGGATTTAACATGGGGACCTATTTCCCGTACAATGGTGGTGTCAAAATCTGCCACTGAGCGATTCTGATTTTGGTGTTGTCTGACACCCTCACTATTTCTTTTGGCTATAATTTGGTAATTCCTAGACTATTTGCGTAACACTTAACATATTATTTGTCAGCAAGTCCTAAGGAACCCAAATATACAAATTTAAGGGAGCTAAGTGGCTGCGTTCAAAATATGTATTTTCTTCTACCTCCCGTTCACTTCGATCGATGTGGTGTCTGGGTACTGTCATGCTTTCAAACGTAAACCAGTATAATGTCATGTTTCCTAATAAGCGTTTTTCAGGTTTTTAAAACCTAACTCTAGTATGGGTAGTGTTTTTTTATCACTGTCGATCTGAAAAAAAGTATTGCTTCTGGCCTTTCGCTTAGGGAGGGTGGCATTAATTGTATTTCGCGAGACGCGTGTTTAGTGTTGCATTCGTTCCTGCTTTCAGCCCTCCCTTCTCTCTATCCTAAGTTCATCTGTCTTTTCATCACGCCGTGTATAAAATGAAATTAATGTAAGTATTAATTTAGGTCATTACGCAGGGTGCCTAGCTCAAGGTTTTCTTAGAAATGCCGTACACGTTTTATTGAAGAAAGCGTGTAGTGATGCAGTAGGCTTTCACTATCAACGTGAAACGTTACAATTTGCAGACGAAGTAGAAAACAAGGGGGATTTCGAGTACAGTCATTGTGACAGCACTGTTCTTTACCATTCTTCTTTCCTTTTATTGAAGTTATTTGTTAGGCTTTACATTTACCTTTTAATTTATATATGTGGATTAGAATTTCACACGACAAATTCTCCCCACTTGAAACAGACGTTATATGGCAGTCTATAATTCTATATACACATAGAGAAATTTATTATCCTTCCTGGGGCTTAGGGTGTGTTGCGTGCATATTTTGACGCACATTTTACAAAAATCGATATGGCTATTTAATATGGGAAAAATATAGACATTCATTTATTTGTGTATGAAAATGCTGTTTATGGTAAAAGCGAGATAATCCATGTTTGATTCACACTTTTGATTATAGGAGTAATCGTTCTGGATATTGATCCAGCGCAAGGATATTGCGCTTGCATTTGTACTTATTTTTTAGGGCCAGAAAATATATTAATTTGCTTATTGTGTTTATGGCCTGAATTCATATGTATTACATATTATTAGTACAAGTAGAATCAGTCCTATATTGTATATTTTGGATGGGTAGGAGGGACTAGATTCTTGTATTCCGGTCTAGCGGAAGTATGAGTTGTCTTGACAAGTCGTGATGAGTTCCGATGTACCGCTTACAAATGGCGGGGTACGTTTTTCAAGAGCTGGTCCTTTCGTCAGAAAAAAATGTCTTACGACGTGGTTTTTCTTCTGAAGGAGATGGTGTCTCTACGATAGTTTGTGTTAGAGACTCTCCTTATGTCAGTATATAGATGATTCGGACTCCAGGTAAACCCAGCTCCTATTTTTGATGATCTCTCGTCGGTTAGGCCTAGCTTGACTTTTGGTGCTTCGTTATGCTAGTGTCGTGTTTGGTATCGACGAAGATGACAGATTTTCCTGCAGCGGTTATGGCTACGTGAAATTAACCTGATCACCGTAGAGCTGTATGGAAACATTTACGAAATCATTTATATAACCATTATAAATTAACTCTGGCTTATATTCTCCTTCCTATGAATGAGTGAACGACAACTCAGGGAGGCAGCCATGTTGGATTTCAGTCATCATATGTTTTGATCACTGCCAAGAGAACAGATTATTTATCTTATTATCGGACAGTGACAGGGAGATCTCAATCTTGCTAGAAACCCCCTTTTCGTGGTTTCATAATATATACTACAAACTATGGACGTCAAGTAACTTTGGTTATTTATCGATCCGCCCTTCACTGACGCGTTTAGTCAGATAGGGGGATGTGGCCATAATGTATCATGACATTGAACTTTTGATGTACTGCCCATTATTTCTGAATGTGTCATGACTTCAGATCTGCTATGTATACCTACAAATTGATATGTCAACGAACCATGATGTACTCGTATGTCCCAGTGTGTATGTCTGAATAAATTGAGTAAACTAAGATTCCAGCAGTCTGCATTGGTGCCTTGTAGACACAAGTGTGAGTGGTTATATTGGTCAGCACACGAACAGTACACCATTCGCGGTAATCACACTCTACACTTCTACTTCATACATACACCATCCTGCGTCGGCTGAAGTGACCAAGTTTAGGACCTGCTTCCCCTGGAGCCTTTGCCTTCCCTAACTCAGGACTAGGGTGAGTTACCCATTTACAGCTGGGTAGACTGGAGCATGCCTGATCTCAACAACACACCACTCTTCCTTACAGAGCAGACAGACTGATACTTTACAGTGTGTGTGTGAAAGCAACTTTACAGAGTGGAAAGAACAAGACTTTACAGTGGCGAGCCAGATTCCTGGGTCCAGCTTACGCAGTTTTGTGTTGAGAATCTCAGTTTACAGCTGAAAGAACATTTGTTTGAACACATCAACACCAGTAGGACAGCTATACAGTCGATGTCAGCTTCAGCGCTTGTTGACAGTTTTTCGCTGTACAGACAGTATTACACAGGACAGTGGTATCAAGTGTAGAAAATATCTGGAGCAATATTGTTGACATTTCTCAACGTACAGAAGAATCACAGTGTTGCTGAACATAAAGTGCATAGTTCATCGTTGGTTCTTCAGATGCTCAACAGAGAAAAATTGACAGTGTAATAGTTTAAAATTAAATCTATTACTGAATAAAGTGGCAAGTTATTAGTATTAAAATAAACTGTGCCTGCTTTACAACACTATACCTGCAACACATTCCATTCATGACATAAATGATATTGTATGCTATATGCTATTTATGCTTACATATTATTTGTTTATATGTGTAGGGGTTTATATGTTGCGGGCCTGGATGGGTGGTGACTAGAACAGGAAATACCGAGTGATATTGGTCTTGTTCTGGCGTTCGATAGGGAGCAATTTCTTAATTGAAATTTGCATGCAACATAGTTTGCAAATATTTGGTTAGTTGTGACGACTGTTTCATATTTGTATTTGTAACATTTTTTTGTGTTCCTTAGTTTTGTTTGATTTGTTTGTATAATTGTAGGTCTCATCTTTTCTTTCATTTCAGTTTTTTACACCCTTATGTTTATACACTGTGGCGTTATTTGTCTTGTTATCTTATGGCAGTTATCATCACGGTTTCTGTGATCATTTTTTTTCATTTCTCCTATTTGATTTAATTTGATCTCTGCAAATGTTTTCAGATTGTCTTTTCTTGTTTGTCATTTGTAATGTCTTTAGTTGACATATGACGTATAGTGGTATACACTGATAGTATAGTACAGATCAGTACTTTCTGATTGTTATTGTTATAAAACAAAATGTACAAGACCTTTGTAAGGCTTGTCTCCCAAAGTGATTGGTAAAGGGAAATATTTTTTCTACAGGTACTAAAGTGATCTTTGATTACATTGAGGTATACAAGACCTTTGTAAGGCTTGTCTCCCAAAGTGATTGGTAAAGGGAAATATTTTTTTTTCCACAGGTACTCAAGTGATCTTTGATTACATTGAGGTATACAAGACCTTTGTAAGGCTTGTCCCCCACAGTATTTGAGATACAATTATTGTTGTCCACAGGTACTCAAGTTATCATTGGTTATTATAAACCATACAAGTTTGGACTAAGACTAAGTCTAAGGTATAGACTTGTCTCCCATTAACTTGAAAGAGGGTAATTTATTTACTTTTTCAGGTTTCTGATTTAAGAAGACAATATGTCTACATTAGATTATTTTATTACTCAAGGAAAATCTCTTGATAAGACTGGAAAAGACTTAGAACAATGGGCTGTTGCTCAATATGACAAAGCATTAGCTGCAGAAGAGAAAAAAAACTGCTGCTGCTGTTGAAGAAAAAAAAGCTGCGGCTGAGGAGAGAAAACTTCAAATAGAAGAAAAAAAAGCTGCTGCAGAAGAAAGGAAAGCAATAGCTGAAGAAAAAAGATTAGAAAAAGAAGCTGATACTGCTGCTGAACTTAAGAAATTGCAGATGCAAGTGGAGGAAAGGAGATTTGATGCAGAACAGAAGAAATTAGAAGCTGCTGCAGAACAGAAGAAATTAGAAGCTGCTGCAGAACAGAAAAAATTAGAAGCTGCTGCAGAACAGAAAAAATTAGAAGCTGCTGCAGAACAGAAAAAAACTAGAAGTTGCTGCTGCTGCAGAACAGAAGAAATTAGAAGCTGCTGCAGAACAGAGAAGATTAGATAGAGAAGCTGAAGAGAGAAAAGCTATAAGAGAACATGAGTTTGAATTAGAGAAATTAAAATTGACATGTATGAGTAATGTTAATCAGGCATCTGGTGGTAATGGTAAACCCTTTGTGTACAAGGTCAAGGTACCAGCGTTTAACCCTACCAGTGATGACATAACATTTTGGCTTTCTAGATTTGAACGGGCTTGTCGATCTCATAATGTTGACAAATCACAGTATGTGAATCAGTTGTCTGAAAATCTAAAAGGGGAGTCTCTGAGTAAGTTATATTTTGTTGAAGAGGCCGACAAAGATAATTATGATGCTGTTAGGGCAGCTTTGATAAAGAGATATCAGCTGTCTGAAGAAGGTTATCGTCTTTTGTTTAAAACAATGAGACCTGAGGTAGGTGTAGAATTCTCAGAATTCATCTCAAAAGCACGAATTACACTTTCACGATGGATTGAATTATCCAAAACAGAGAAAACATTTGATGGTCTTACGGATTTATTACTAAGAGACAAGGTCATGTCTTCTGTAAATAAATCATTCCTAGAGTTCTTACATGAGCGTAAACCTAGTACAATAAAGCAAATGGAAGAATATTGTGACCAGTATGCCACGGCACACCCTGACATGATTCTTAGTAACTCTAACATTAAAGAGAGTATGCCAGTTGCTTCGGCAACAGAATATAATCAGAATTACTCACACAAATTCCAAGGAGCTAAAAATAAATTTGATAAAAAGGTTAATTGGAATAAGTATCAAAACCAAGATAACCACTCAAATCAGAGTTCTTCTTCGAAGAACTGGAATCGGGCTGATAGTCCTCGACACGCGAGGGGTGCCCATAATGTTAGAAATTCTCGGAAAGGGAGTAGCTATAGGAACTACCCAAGTGCTTCATGGAGACAAAAGAAACAATATTACAGGGATACTCAATATAATGAGCATGATGATTATGATCATGAATATTATGATTCAAACCCAAATAGGGGTTATAACAGAGGCAATAATAATAATTATAGAGACAATTATAACCGAGGTAGATCACAACACAAAAGACATGGTAAATCTTATTACCAGGCTAACTCTGCACAACAGGAGTTCCACGACACCGATAATCAGAATAATGATAAAAAAGACTCCAATAGTGTAGCGAATTCCGCTTTTGATTTTGCTAGAGCATCTGAGTGTTCGCAATGCAAAACATTATTCGATCCAACCACAGTGTCTACTTTAAGCTGCGGTCACCCACTTCCCGCTCTCCATGCGTCAATTGCGCATAATGGAAGAGGTGCTCTTGTCTTTAATAGGGGCCTAATAGATGGTACTCCGGTATCAATTCTTTTCGACTCGGGGTGCACTACAATTGGAGTGAGGCAATCACTCGTAAATCCTTCTCGAGCTACAGGCAATATAGTCAAATGTGTAACATTTGGTGGCACATTGGAGAAGTACTCCACTGCCATTATCAATATTGCTACGCCTTTCTTTACAGGAGAGGTGCAAGCATGTCTCTTGCCGAATCCGATCGCTGATCTTATCATCGGTCGCATTCATGGAGTGAAAGAATGCACTCCACAGCAAATTTCTAATTGGGAAAATGTTAATATGCAATCTGCTAATGCAGTAATCACTAGGGCTCAAGCTCTCAATATGCCACAATCTTCACATTCTGAAGATAATGATGCTGTAGTGGTGTTTGATGGTATTGTATGATGTTGATATTACTAAATGTAATTGTATGAGGCCAGCTGTGAAGGCTCCTGAGATAAAATGTAGTTGTGAATTGTCAGAAGGCCTTTCTTGCTACCACTACGACCTCACACTTAATTTTTTTTAATGAATGTGGCTACGTAAAGTGTCTAGGGTTATGCTATGTAGTGTGGTGTAATAGGTTATAGATATACCCACAGATATTTAACAAGACTAATAATATTAATAAATATTACAACACACTGAACTAACTCAATAGTGTAAATTTTTTGATAAAATTATATTACATTTATTTTGTTCTGGATCAATTTTTTTAGGTTGACCAGAACTTAAAAAGATTTAGAGATTATGAAAGAAATGCATGGAATATTATATCATAAATGCAATAGTGTACATATATATGTACTATACTAGTTAGTTTTATTAAAATGTTCTAGTAGTCATCTACTTGGGAGGATAGTTACTGTTTGTGCTGTTGGGGTGGCCTCATCACACCTGTCTATATTGACTACCCAGTGTCCAGAAAATGGTGGGAATTTTTATGGGGTTATTAGTAACTAAAGGGCTTTGGTGAATGTCCAGCAGACCAGAGGCTCACTCATCTTGTCGTTGCAGCTCTGGTGCTGAAAACTGATGATCCCACCTCTCCGTGCCTTGATCTGTCTTGCATAATCCTTGCTGGAGTTTATGTACATTGTTGGTCCCTAGACCCTGACTAGGGCGGGGGGTCTAGAGCAAATCCCTACTTGTTTGTAAGGCTAGATTTCGATATGGCAGTATCAAATCACTCAAACATGAAACAATATTCAAAATATATAAGGAAATAATTTCAATCTTACCAGATTATGAATAAATAACACAGAACTGCTAGCAAAACTCAGCTGAGCTGCTGGCTATAGTATGGCGTCCCTAAATTTCTTACACTTTCTTTCATATGGAAATCACCACACTTTAAAATCTGTGTCTATCACTGAACAACTATTGAAGAATGGCCCCACTTTCGCGTCTGAGCGCTAATGATATGATTGTCTGTGGCCAATCACTGCCTAGGTTTATTTTAAATTTCAAATTTCCTCCCATAAAGTCATTTCAGTCATGCTTCAGTCAAGTATGGATGGTTATCTGTTAGTCTGTCCGTCTCTACTTGTGTTTCTACAAAATGTACTCGATTTTTGAACCAACCTTTCTCTCCCCTCCAAAATTTTGTCGTTAAAAGTTATTTTAGACACAGCCACCACAAATATCCCTTCTCTTCCATATTACGTAGATTTGAACACCTGCGTTTCGAGGTCGTGTTTTTTTTTTTGTGCAATTAGCGACACTTTTAGATTCAATACAGTCTTGTCGATGATGTGAACAACACTGTCTTTTGTCATTATCTTCAATATTATCTATCCGTTTGTAAAATTAAGACCATATTAGTTCACTGCTCAGAATGGGCCATCTGGCCAGCTAATTTTTATATTCCTAACATTAATATTAAGAAAAAAATACTTTTTAAATTTTGTAATATTCCAAACATCTGCGTTTTAGCCGCTGAATTCAAATCAAGGGCTTGGTATCGCAAAAGCGTCCATTCCGTACCTCGTGTCAATTTGGGGGACGTGAATTTTTACTTTCCTCCATCCCCCCCAATTGCGTCTCCTTAGCCGTGCCAGTCTCACGCAATCTTTCCAGTCATATTTTTTCCTTTTTATCCGCCGTTCCCCTCCTGTCTAGCAAGTCAATTTTTATGGAGGCTGATGACCCGCGGTCTAGGCGATCATGTACTATTCGCAGCCTACGCATTATGTTTTTATCCTTAAATGTTATCTTTGGAGGGATTTTACCGTTGTATCTCTGTCAATTTCACTACACATCTCCCCACTTGAAAACATGCCTATGGCAAGTTCCAAAACCAGCGATACACATAGGTAAAATTGCTCCTCACGTCTGCCACTACTCTAATTTTGATCACAGGGGTGCCGACTGAGGAAATCTGCACCGACATTCAATTTGCCTGGGATATATTGGATACTAAACTGATAAGGTTGAAGCAACAAAGACCACCTCAGCAATCTTGCGTTTTCATGCTTAGCCTGAGACAAGAACACGAGAGGCTGATGGTCCGTCTCCACCACAAATGTCCTACCATACAGATAGATTGAAACTTCTTTATTGCCCAGATTAACGCTAAACATTCTTTTTCGCTTGTGGAGTATCCTTGTTCCGCCTTATTCAATTTGCGGCTTGCATAAGCGACTGGTTTCAGTTCCCCATCAGGTGAAGATGATCTTTGCAACAAAGCCCCTCCTAGTCCTACATTACTTGCATCGGTTCTTAAGACAAAGTCCTGTGTCAAATCAGGCAGTTTGAGAATAGGCTTGCTAGTGAGTTTTTCCTTTAACTCTTGGAACGCTAGTTCACATTGTGCAGTCCAAATAATTTTATCTGGAAGTCCCTTGCGAGTCAGATCAGTCAGAGGAGCACAAATAGCGTTAAAATTCTTGATGTATTTCTGATAAAATCCGCATAACGACACAAATGATCGCACGTCCTTTTTTGTTTGTGGCCTAGGTGCTCTCTGCAGTTTTTCCAAGTTCTTAGGATCAGGGGTCATATTACCCTGATATACAGTGTGCCCCAAGAATTCCAACTCTTTACATCCAATACAACATTTTGTTGGCCTAGCAGTCAAATTCGCCTCCCGAAGTCTATCAAACAACATCTCCAGAGCTTCAATGTGTTCTTCAAATGTCTCTGTGGCGACGAGAATATCATCCATGAAATTCGAGATACATGGGTTATTCAGGGGATCCAACAATTTTCGCATCATCCTTGAAAACACACTCGGAGCATTTTTCAGTCCGAATGGTAGCATATTGAATTCATAATGTCCATCCGAAGTGCTAAAAGCCAAATAAGGTCTCACTTCAGGCTTCACTGGGATCTGGTAATAGCCTTTACTAAGATCCACCTTTGAAAAGTATTTTGCCTTGTTCAGTCTGGCAAATAACTGTTTTGTGTCTGGTAATGGATCCACTTGTCCTTCTGTGACAGCATTCAGTTTCCTGTAATCTATGCACAGTCTGTGTTCCCCAGACGGTTTTCTCAACAAAACGACACTAGAACTAAAAGATGATTCACTGTGCGAAATAATCCCCTCCTTCAACAAATACTCTATTTCTTCCTTCAATGCCTTCTCCTTCGCGAACGGAATAGAATAGGCTCTCATACAGATTGGGTTTGAGTCTACCAGTTTCATGTCATACTGTAGCAAATTTGTATGGCCTGGTTTATCTGTTAATACATCTGTATGTTCCTCCAGAACCTGTTGAACTCTCTCCCTCTGGTTTTTAGTCAGGTGCTTACTGACTTTTACCTGTGCTGCGGTTTCACAAGGATGTAATGGGTATTCATGTGAGGTGAGTGGTTCTTTTGCATCTGGGTTGCAATAGCCAAGGTCAATAAGGGGGTGCTTTCCTGGAGTGGTCTGTCCAGATACTTCTTTAACAGGTTTACATGATAAACTTTTTCCTTCCCCTTTTTGTCAATTTTATAGTTTGTTCTAGACACCTTCTCTAAAACCGTATATGGACCTTGCCAACCAATTTGTAATTTATTCTGGCTTCCGGGTAGTAGAAGCAGCACCTTCTCTCCGACTGCCAGTTCCCTGTCCTTTGCCTTCCTATTAAAATATGCTGCATGTTTCTTCCTGGCTTGCTTCAAATTATCATTTGCCAGTTTCCATCCAGCTTTCAAACGATTGGTCAGTTCGTTCACATATTGATAAGATGAGGTAACAGTCTCTTCCGCCTTCTCATCTGTCCAGGTCCTTAATAGAGTTACATCTGGATCTTTAATTTATCATACGTATTTTTCATGGAACCCGTCTGGTCCCGTCCCTTAGAAGCTTTATAATGAGGACTTTTCTTCCTAGAATCATCACTCACAAATCGACCACTACCAATTTTTTTCTGGGGTTTGTCTCCCCACTTGAGATTGTTTATGAGAGATCTTCGCTCTCTTGTCTGTTCTTCCAGTTTATATAAGTCTGACCGAGGGATTGTCATCCTATCCTGGGTAAAATTTCTTCTTTGTACTCTTCGCATAGTGGCCATGTTAATCCATTCAAGTGAAGACTGGGTGTGAAAAGGGGGCTCCCATTCCACTTTGTCTACCCGAGTATAATTAGTTTTCCTTTCAGGCCTAAAGTTGCCCCGTGGCGTTTCTAGGTCCTGCACATATTTTCCCTTTGTGGGTGTTCCCTCATGAAATACGCCACATGCTTCTACAAAGTTTTCAACATCGACATTTACGTCGGGCCAATAGTATTTTCGAGCAATCTTTTGGCAGATGGTACCGACTTTCTCATGGTCACCATCTTTTCCAACATGTAAGCTCCTTATTAAGTTTGCCCTATATATCTTGGGAAGAACTAACTGTCCGTGACCAGTGGATCTAGTTCCTGTCTTCCTGTATAATAGTTTGTTCTTCATGAAATATTCCCCCTTGCTCGGAGGTGTGTGGCATTTGGGCAATTTTTTAAAACATGGCTTGAGTGTCCTATCCTCAGCCTGCGCCTTCCTCATCTCCTCTGGATGGGCATTTATAGGTTCACCTTCTTCCTCCTTCTTCTGTGACCTGGTCTGCACTGTCGCCATGATCACAGGTTTCTCGGGATTCCCCAAGAAGACGTATCTACACCCCAATATCAGAGGGTAGATTGGTTCATCTATCACTGCTGCTCTGATTTCTCCTTCCACATAGCGAGTTTTCACCGTTATCCTTGCGATGGGAAGTGTCATGAGTGGTATGTCCTTAGTCGCCCCTTGTATTTCCACTGTTTCTGTGGTATACTGACTTGGGTCCACTAGGCTAGACTTCACAACTGAATCATAATCCAAACCTGTATCATAAAGGCACCTTATGGTGACCCCATTACAAATAACATCCTCACAAACTGGGGGGGGTGATAAGGTTCCTGTTGTCCCTTAGGATTAACCTTTAATCTTTGCGTCCCCGACTTCATTGCAGCAATGTTTGAAGGTTTCCTTCTACAAAATTCGGTGTTATGGTTATCCTTCTTGCACCATTTACACCATCTTTTTCCTTGGTTCAACGGTTTTCTTTCATTGAACTTTTGGTCATTGAACTGTGAGTTTCTGTCGCGATAGTCATTTCTTGGCCGCTCAAAATTTGTCCTACCTTTATTTCCCTGCTCTCTATTATCAAATTTATTAAATTGCTGTGGAGCTTTAAAATTGTCTATGTGCTTCTTCTTAGCACCACTTACCTCTGCCTGGGCTGCCTGATACCTCTCAGCAACATTTAAAATTTCCCCCAACTTCTCTGCACCTTGTTCCATGAGAAATTTTCTCATGTCTGGAGCCATGGACTCTCTCAATTGCTCAATCATGATCATTTCTTTAAGATCTTGGGTCTTCCCCAGAGCCGTCCATTTCTCCAAATAGGTTTCTAGTCTAGCAGAGAATTGGTGGTATGTCTCCCCAGACAACAGTTTGGCATTTCTAAATTTCTTACGATAAAATTCACCATTCTTCTCGTACCTTAATAACAAAGCCTGCTTTAACATGTCATAATTGTCTTGGTCTTCCCTGTTCATTTTGGCAAATACTCATAAGAAGTACCTCTCAATCCTTGTGATAGCTTTAAGCTCCACCTCTCTCTCTCTAACCCATATGTAGTAGCTAATAACTCAAAACGTCCTAGGTACCCCTCTATGTCATCGTCTTTTTCAACAAAATGGTCTAAATGAAACCCCATAGCTGAGTTTGAGGCTCCCAGACTGGGCGTAGCATCTGAGGCAAAAGGGCTGGCACCATTTTCAGGAGCCGGGCCTTGTAATTCCAGCTCCCTTAGTCGTAATTCGTGCTCCCTTTGCAACCTTCTATCTTCTGCCTCCCTTTCGGCCTTTTTATCTTCTGCCTCCCTTTGCTGTCGTTTTTTTCTTCTGCCTCCCTTTGCTGTCGTTTTTCTTCTGCCTCCCTTTGCTGTCGTTTTTCTTCTGCCTCAATCTGCAGCCTCTTAATTTCTCTATCAGCCTCTAACCTCTTCTCTTCAACCAACCTGTCAGACTCCAATTTTCTTTCAGCCTCTTTTTCTAATCTCCTTTTTTCCCGTTCAATATATTTATCACATTCAGCCGTTACGTATTGAATTAAAATTTGACCATCCATTCCCATCTCCTTCGCGGTGAGCACAGCAGCTGATCTAAATTTTGCCAGCTCCGCCATACTTTTGAGACAATATAATAATATACAAGCTAAATCTCTAACCAGTAAATACACTAAGTACTTCTTATGACTATAGTCTAACTAATTCTAACTAACCAGTTAACTAATTAATTATTACTGGCTGTGAAGATTCACCAACTTTTATCTGCAGGGACACTTTTAATGTTAAAGGGAATTTTACAATTTATTTCCCTACTTTTATTTCTCCCACCAGGAGATCCTAATATTACTGTTGGGCTAATTATCCCTGGACAAGACCCCAATTTATGTAGTGGTGTTTGATGGTATTGTATGATGTTGATATTACTAAATGTAATTGTATGAGGCCAGCTGTGAAGGCTCCTGAGATAAAATGTAGTTGTGAATTGTCAGAAGGCCTTTCTTGCTACCACTACGACCTCACACTTAATTTTTTTTTAATGAATGTGGCTACGTAAAGTGTCTAGGGTTATGCTATGTAGTGTGGTGTAATAGGTTATAGATATACCCACAGATATTTAACAAGACTAATAATATTAATAAATATTACAACACACTGAACTAACTCAATAGTGTAAATTTTTTGATAAAATTATATTACATTTATTTTGTTCTGGATCAATTTTTTTAGGTTGACCAGAACTTAAAAAGATTTAGAGATTATGAAAGAAATGCATGGAATATTATATCATAAATGCAATAGTGTACATATATATGTACTATACTAGTTAGTTTTATTAAAATGTTCTAGTAGTCATCTACTTGGGAGGATAGTTACTGTTTGTGCTGTTGGGGTGGCCTCATCACACCTGTCTATATTGACTACCCAGTGTCCAGAAAATGGTGGGAATTTTTATGGGGTTATTAGTAACTAAAGGGCTTTGGTGAATGTCCAGCAGACCAGAGGCTCACTCATCTTGTCGTTGCAGCTCTGGTGCTGAAAACTGATGATCCCACCTCTCCGTGCTGGCGGGCAATAATGGTGGTCTCTGTCACAAGTACTGCACAGATACACTCGAGTAAGTCACCAACTGAATAGACACTGCTTGGCTGACAACAGAAACTCCCAGCTCTGCAATCAAAGTATGGGCCATGTGTCAAAATCTATTCTCTACCCACGTCTGGACACAACACTGACACAACAACCACATCATACAGACAGGTCAGATCTCTCTGACCAAACAGCACATTTACCATGGTGGTTTTACATCAGATAGATCCTCCCAGACTATAGATTCTGAAAATATTTATTAGTTTGCTGCCCTAAAAGAGGATAGGTAATATGTTTCATTATTCTCAACACTTGATCTGTCTGGCATAATCCTTGCTGGAGTTTATGTACATTGTTGGTCCCTAGACCCTGACTAGGGCGGGGGGTCTAGAGCAAATCCCTACTTGTTTGTAAGGCTAGATTTCGATATGGCAGTATCAAATCACTCAAACATGAAACAATATTCAAAATATGTAAGGAAATAATTTCAATCTTACCAGATTATGAATAAATAACACAGAACTGCTAGCAAAACTCAGCTGAGCTGCTGGCTATAGTATGGCGTCCCTAAATTTCTTACACTTTCTTTCATATGGAAATCACCACACTTTAAAATCTGTGTCTATCACTGAACAACTATTGAAGAATGGCCCCCACTTTCGCGTCTGAGCGCTAATGATATGATTGTCTGTGGCCAATCACTGCCTAGGTTTATTTTAAATTTCAAATTTCCTCCCATAAAGTCATTTCAGTCATGCTTCAGTCAAGTATGGATGGTTATCTGTTAGTCTGTCCGTCTCTACTTGTGTTTCTACAAAATGTACTCGATTTTTGAACCAACCTTTCTCTCCCCTCCAAAATTTTGTCGTTAAAAGTTATTTTTAGACACAGCCACCACAAATATCCCTTCTCTTCCATATTACGTAGATTTGAACACCTGCGTTTCGAGGTCGTGTTTTTTTTTGTGCAATTAGCGACACTTTTAGATTCAATACAGTCTTGTCGATGATGTGAACAACACTGTCTTTTGTCATTATCTTCAATATTATCTATCCGTTTGTAAAATTAAGACCATATTAGTTCACTGCTCAGAATGGGCCATCTGGCCAGCTAATTTTTATATTCCTAACATTAATATTAAGAAAAAAATACTTTTTAAATTTTGTAATATTCCAAACATCTGCGTTTTAGCCGCTGAATTCAAATCAAGGGCTTGGTATCGCAAAAGCGTCCATTCCGTACCTCGTGTCAATTTGGGGGACGTGAATTTTTACTTTCCTCCATCCCCCCCAATTGCGTCTCCTTAGCCGTGCCAGTCTCACGCAATCTTTCCAGTCATATTTTTTCCTTTTTATCCGCCGTTCCCCTCCTGTCTAGCAAGTCAATTTTTATGGAGGCTGATGACCCGCGGTCTAGGCGATCATGTACTATTCGCAGCCTACGCATTATGTTTTTATCCTTAAATGTTATCTTTGGAGGGATTTTACCGTTGTATCTCTGTCAATTTCACTACAGATGCGCAGATCCAAGATGATCCCTTGGAGATTTCCCACGATTCCTTTATCAAACAGCAGGAAAATGATCCTACTCTAAAGAAATTCTTTACTCTGGCAACAAAAGGTGATCCGAATAAGGATACTAATCGTAAATCTTGGATTACGTTGAAGAATGGCGTACTTGTACGTATGGTACAAGACTCCGCTAAGTCCATTCATTCTCAAATCCTTGTGCCTAAAAATATGAGAGTTAAAATTTTACAGCACGCTCATGATTCGCAGTGTGCTGGACATATGGGTTTTTCCCGTACTAAAGCTAGAGTTCTTCAATCTTTCTTTTGGCCTGCGGTGAATAAGGACATACGAATCTATTGTCGATCTTGTAAAGTATGTCAAGAGATTAAATCCAGAGGTCCACGCCATGATGCACCTATTCAGGCTGCAGACATTCCCATTCGGCCATTTCAAAAAATGGCGATAGACATCATTGGTCCATTTAAGATAAAGTCTGCTAGAGGACACCAATTTATTTTGACGTGTGTTGATATGTGCACACGTTGGCCGGAGGCTGTTCCTCTAAAGAGCATAACTACTGCTGATGTCGCAGATGCTCTTTGGTTAATATTTTCTCGTCTGGGATTTCCAGCAGAAATATTATCCGACCATGGTACCCAACTCATATCGGATACCATGTCTCAAGTAATGTCGACTCTGAAGATAGAGAGATCGCTGAGTAGTATTTATCATCCTATGTCCAATGGGATGGTGGAACGTTTGAATAGAACTCTGAAAAACCTACTAGGTAAGATAACAGAAGATCATCCTCAGGATTGGGATAGGGTTTTACCCGCGGCTCTCTTTGCATATAGAGAGGTCGCCAACGAACATACAGGATTTTCTCCCTTTGAACTTGTCTTTGGCGCGAAACCGCGAGGTCCTATGTCCTTACTGCATGATCTTATAACTGCTGATAATATTGTCGATGACACAAAATCCTCTTATGAATATGTCATCGCACTTAGACACAAGATTATTGAATATTTACAACCTGTTTTCCAGGCAACGGACGATTTTCCAGTCCAACATGGACAGTACTCATCTCTGTCAGTAATACAGGATGAGGAAACGAGTTTCTCGGATGTAAATTTACCTTTTCCAATGATTCCTCTTCACTCTAATGAATCATGGAAAGATGTTGCAATTTCTCCAGAATTATCTCCAGGAGAGCAGAAACAAGTTTCTACTATGTTAGAACAATTTCAGGATGTCCTTACTGACATTCCTGGTCAAACTGATGTCATTCAACATGACATTATTCTTACTGACCATAGTCCTATAAGAGTCAGACCGTATCCTATCCCGATACATTTTCAAGCACAGGTAGAGAAAGAGTTAGATGAGATGATAGAGTTAAAAATTATTGAACCATCCACATCAGCATATTCTTCGCCGATGGTTATAGTACGGAAAAAAGACAATAACATACGTCTTTGCGTGGATTATCGCAAATTGAATCAAGTGACTAAATTCGATGCTGAACCTATGCCTTTACTAGAAGAGCTACTACGAGACTATCGAATTCTCACTTCTTTACTAAACTCGATTTTTTGTCTAAGGGAATATTGGCAAGTTCCACTATCCAAACAAAACGCCCAAACCGTTCTACTGCTTTTTTTTTTTCGACGCCTAGGGGTCTATTCCAATGGAATTTCATGCCTTTCGGTCTTATGAACGCCCCTGCTACATTTGTACGCATGATGCGTCGAATCCTATCTCCTCGCTCAGATGTCATTGCGTATCTTGATGACATCTGTCTTTTCAGTGATACTTGGAACGATCACTATAATGGTATAAATGAACTATTGTCTATCTTACGCGAGCATAACCTGACAGCGAAACCATCGAAAGCCTGTATTGGTTTTAGCGAAATATCTTTCTTAGGACACCGTGTTGGTCATGGGTTCCTAAAAACAGAAGACCATAATACAAGTAAGATACTTAACATTTCTATTCCTAAGACTGAAAAAGCAAGTACACGTGAGAAGTCTCTTTAGGTCTAACTACAATTTTATGGACGTATTCATCCCGAATCTGTCCTCCATTATGTCACCTCTTTCTTCCTTGCTAAAGAAAGGGTCTCCTAATGTAGTCCATTGGACTCAAGAATGTCAATCCTCTTTGGATAAGGTTAAAACTATGTTTTCTACTTCACCTATCCTAGTATTGCCTTCTAAGGATAAGACATTTATTCTTCGTAGTGACGCTTCATCCACCGGGATTGGAGTTGCACTAATGCAAGAGTACTCTGGAACTCTGCATCCTGTGATGTATATTTCTCGGAAATTAAATGCCGCAGAGAAGAATTACTCGGTCCTAGACCGTGAATTATTGGCTATGGTTTGGTCAATCCTTAAACTGCAAAGATTTCTTCTGGGCGCGCATTTCATTGTGGAAACTGACCAGAAAGCTCTTACGGCTATTCAGAGTAAAAATCTGAAGAATAAGATCAAACGCGATACGACGATTGCTCTACAGCCATTTCATTTTTCGGTGCGAGCTATCCGTGGGTCAGAAAATGTGATGGCAGATATTTTGTCTAGATGCCCACATGATTCATAACTGTTATACAACTTTGATACAGTTGTTTCTATGTTGAAATGTGTACACATATGTAAAATATCATATATTTGATTGTAACACTACTTAGCGGTATCATTGAAATGTATTCAAAACCGCTGACCTTTCAATCATCCCAAGCTTTTTCGTCTTGATGATCATGATGTTAAGATATCTTAGATGGAATTTATGTATAAACTAATGTGGAAATTGTGTCATTGCTAATATTGTAGTATCATCTTTTGGTGACACCTCCTCACGCGGAAATATTTATACTTAAGAGAAGTACTTTCCCTAAGGTCATAAAACTTTATGCTTATCATCTGCGAGAATTTGTTATTGCTGCGGCTTGTGAGCCATCATCTAATTGTAACATTGCTCCTAGATGTAAATTTCTAACAAAAAAAAACCTAAAGTACCATTTTTTTTCCCCGAGGTGGGTGTGGTAATCCTGTTGCGTGCATATTTTGACGCAAAAATTTAACAAAAATCGATATGGCTATTTAATAAAAACTAATACAACATTCATTTAATTTGTGTATGAAAAATGCTTTTTTGTGGTAAAAGCGAAGATAAAATCCATGTTTGATTCACACTTTTGATTATAGGATCTCCAAATCGTTCTGGATATTGATCAAGAGCGCAAGGATATTGCGCTTGCGTTTAATACTCTATTTTTAGGGCCAGAAAATATAATAATTTGCTTATTGTGTTTATGGCCTGAATTCATATGTATTACATATTATTAGTACAAGTAGAATCAGTCCTATATTGTATATTTTGGATGGGTAATTTATAAACTAGATTCCACCCAGCCATTCCGGTCTAGCGGAAGTATGAGTTGTCTTCCAAGTCCGTTGAATACATTCCGATGTACCCCTTACAAATGGGGGTAAACTTTTTCAATCCACTTATTTGTCCTTCAAACAGGATTCAGAAAAAAATGTCTTACATCTCTCACGTGGTTTTTCTCCCACCTCCCAATAAGGAGATGGTGTCTCTACTCCTAATTTGTTTGTTAGAGAACTCCCCCTTATATGTCAGTATATAGATTGATTACCGGACTCCAGGTAAAAACCCATCTTTCCTATTTTTGATTATCTCTCGTCGGTTAGGCCTAGCTTGACTTTTGGTGCTTCGTTAGTAGCTAGTTCGTCATTTTGGTATCGACGACCAGATGACAAATTTTTCCTGTCAGCGGTTATGGCTACGTGAAATTAACCTGATCACCGTAGATCTGTATGGAAACATTTACGAAAATCATTTATATAAACAATAATATAAATTAACTCTGGCTTAACCTATCAATCTCTCTCCTATTCAATGAGTGAACGACAACTCAGGGAGGCACCATGTTGGATTTCAGTCATCATATGTTTTGATCACTGCCAAGAGAACAGAGTATTTATCTTATTATCGGACAGTGACAGGGAGATCTCAATCTTGCTAGAAACCCCCGTTCGTGGTTTCATAATATATACTACAAACTATGGACTCAAGTAACTTTAGTTATTTACCGATCTGCCTTCACTGACGCGTTTAGTCATCGGGCCTTTAGGGGGATGTGGCCATAAAATCCACAACATTGAACTTTATGATGTAACTGCCCATTATAATTTATCTGAATGGTGTGTCATGACTTCAATCTGCTATGTATACCTACAATTGAATATATTCAACCGAACCATGATACTCGTATGTCCCCAGTGTGTAACGTCTGAATAAATTGAGTAAACTAAGATTCCAGCAGTCTGCATTGGTGCCTTGTAGACACAAGTGGGTGAGTGGTCAATCATTGGTCAGCACACGAACATCTCGACCCCAACACCATTCGCCTAATCACACTCTACACTTCTACATCATACATACACCATCCTGCGTCGGCTGAAGTGACCAAGGTTAGGGCCTGCTTCCCCTGGAGCCTTTGCCTTCCCTAACTCAGGACTAGGGTGAGTTACCCATTTACAGCTGGGTAGACTGGAGCATGCCTGATCTCAACAACACACCACTCTTCCTTACAGAGCAGACAGACTGATACTTTACAGTGTGTGTGTGAAAGCAACTTTACAGAGTGGAAAGAACAAGACTTTACAGGGTGATTCTCATCACACGGATGGTGGCTTAAAAAATCCGCCCCCAGATTTGTTTTTCCACTTATATACTCTATGCTAAACTCATATGGCTGCATCAGTAATGACCAACGGAGTAATCTAGAATTTTCATGTCTAGCCTGCGCTAGAAACGACAAGGGTTTGTGATCCGTTTGCAACTTAAATGCCTTCCCATACAGATAAATATTGAATTTCTTTATCGCCCATATTACTGCAATTCATTCTTTTTCGCTAGTTGAGTAATTGGTTTCAGCTTTATTCAACTTTCTGCTAGCATATGCCACTGGGCTTAATTCCCCATCCAATGCATTTGATTTCTGTAGCAGAGTCGCACCTAACCCAATATTACTGGCATCAGTCCTTACAATGAATTCTTGACTTAAGTCAGGTAATTTCAAAATAGGTTTACTTGTGAGCTTTTCCTTCAATTCCTGGTAAGCGAATTCGCATTGTGGAGTCCATGTAATTCGATCTGGATTTCCTTTACGTGTCAAATCAGTTAACGGTGCACATATGGAATTAAAGTTTTTGATATACTTTTGGTAGAAACCACATAATGAGACAAAGGATCTCACGTCTTTCTTGGTTTGTGGTCTCGGGGCTTTCTTTAGTTTCTCTAAATTCTTTGGTCAGGGGTCATGTTTCCCTGATAAACTGTGTGTCCCAAGAATTCCAATTCTTTACATCCAACGCAACATTTGGTTGGTCGGGCTGTTAAATTCGCTTCCCTAAGTCGTTTAAACAGCATGTTCAGAGAGTCAATGTGTTCCTCAAATGTTTCTGTTGCTATAAGGATATCATCCATGAAATTTGTGATACATGGATTATTCAGAGGGTCCAATAATTTTCTCATCATTCTAGAGAAGACACTAGGTGCATTCTTCAATCCAAATGGCAATCTATTAAACTCATAGTGTCCTTCTGAGGTACTAAACGCTAGGTATGGTCTAACCTCGGGCTTTACTGGAATCTGATAGTATCCTTTACTCAGATCCACTTTTGAGAAATATTTAGCTTTATTTAGTCTGGCAAACAGCTGATTTGTATCCGGCAATGGATCCACCTGTCCTTCTGTAATAGCATTCAGTCTCCTGTAATCTATACAGAGTCTATGTTCTCCAGACGGCTTCCTTACGAGTACAACACCGGAACTATACGAAGATTCACTGTGTGAAATAATTCCTTCCTTCAACAAATAGTCTATCTCTTCCTTCAAAGCTTTCTCCTTAGCAAAAGGAATCGAATAGGGTTTCATACAGACAGGTGTGGGGTCTATCAGTTTCATATCATATTCCAATAAGTTTGTATGCCCCGGTCGGTCTGTTAACACCTCTGCATGATTATTTAGAACCTGTTGCACTCTCTCTTTCTGATTTTTCGTTAAATGTGTACTGATTTTCACCTGTGCCGCTGTCTCACAGGGATGTAATGGATATTCAAATGATGAAAGTGGTTCCTTTTTCATTTCCATTGCAATGGACAAGGTCAACAAGTGTGTCTCTTCCTGATGTTCTCTTTCCAAATATTTCTTCAGGAGATTCACATGATAGATTTTTTCTTTCCCCTTCTTATCTATCTTATAATTGGTTCTAGACACCTTCTCTAGAACTGTATATGGACCTTGCCATCCAATTTGTAACTTATTTTGACTACCGGGTAGAAGAAGCAGTACCTTCTCTCCCACAGCCAAATCTCTGTCTTTAGCTTTCCTGTTATAATAGGCAGCATGTTTCTTCCTGGCTTGTTTCAAATTTTCATTGGCAAGTTTCCAGCCAGTTTTTAAACGAGTGGTCAGCTCATTCACATATTGGTATGAGGATGTAATATTTTCCTCTGCCTTTTCATCAGTCCACGTTCTTAACAGAGCTTCGAGTGGACCTTTTATTGGCGTTCCAAACAATAATGTTGCCGGGGCCATACCGGTTGAACTATGGGGTACCTCCCGATAAGCAAAGAGGCGGCGTGAAGGTACTGGTCCCAGGTATCTGGTTTTTCGTGTGCCAACTTTCTCAGGATTGACATTAATGTGCCATTAAATCTTTCCACTTGGCCGTTCCCTTGGGGATGATACACACTACAATGGAAGTGTTTGGCCTGGAAGATCCTGAAAACTTCTTCTGTTAGTTTCCCCTTGATCTGAGAGCCATTATCAGTCAAGATTTGATTGGGAAAGCCTAACCTTGTGAAAATTGTGAGTAATGCCTCTGCCACATGTTTAGAATCAATCGATGACAGGGCTACCGCCTCTCCCCACATAGAACAAGTGTCCACCAGAGTCAGAATGTAGCTGTTCCTTCTCTTGGTTCGGGTGAGAGGTCCCACAAGATCCACGGCAACTCTCTCAAAGGGTGTTCCCACTATGGGCATTTCACCCAAAGTTGCTGGTGCAGTCCAATGCTTAGGTGCTACTCGTTGGCACTCTGGACAGGATTTTACATATCGTTTGATATCTTCAGTTATCCCTGGCCAGAAATAGTGACAAGCTATACGCTGTCCTGTTGCGCTGATCCCCATATGACCACTGAAGGGAATCGCATGCCCTAGTTCCAACACTTTAGTCCTATATAAAGTGGGAAGGACCAGCTGTCCGTGACCATTGGATTCAGATCCAGCCTTCCTATAAATCAGTTTGTTCTTCATATAAAATTCTCCCTTGCCTGGAGGTGTATGAGATTTGGGCAACTTCTTGAAACACGGCTTGAGTGTCTTGTCCTCCGCCTGTGCCTTTCTCATCTCATCTGGATGAGTATTTATTGGATTATCCTCCTCCTTTTTAGACTGTGATCTGGTCTGCACTGTTGCCAATATCGCAGGTCTCTTGGGATTCCCCAAGAAGACATATCTACACCCCAATATCAGAGGGTAGATTGGCTCATTTATCACTGCTGTTTTTATGATTCCTTCCACATATCGCGTTTTCACCTTTATCCGGGCGACGGGAAGTGTCATGGTAGCTACATCCTTGGTTGCAGTTTGAATCTCCACTGTTTCTGTGGTGTATTGATCTGCCTGCACCAGGTGAGAACTCACAACGGAATCATAATCTAAACCTGTATCATATAAACACCTTATGGTGACACCATTACAGATGACATCTTCACACACTGGGGGATGGTATGGTTCCTGTAGTTCCGCAGGTTTGACCTTTTTTCCCTTTTTTTCCAGATGTCATAGCAGCACAATGAGGAGGTTTCCTTCTACAATGGTCAGTGTCATGATTGTTCATCTTACAATTTTTACACCATCTCTTTCCTTGGTTGTAAGATTTTCTTTCATCATATTTCCTTTCATCGAATTGTGGGGTTTTATTTTTATTGTCATACCGTGGCCTATCAAACTGGTGCTTACCTTTGTTTTGATCTCTAGGATCAAATTTATTAAAGTTCTGTGGTGCCCTAAAATTTTCCACCTGTTTCTTTTTGTTACCTGATACCTCTGCCTGAGCCGCTTGATACCTTTCTGCAACATTTAGCAACTCACCCAGCCTCTCTGCACCTTGTTCCATGAGAAACTTTCTCAGGTCTGGAGCCATGGACTCTCTTAATTGTTCTATAAGGACCATTTCCTTAAGATCTTGGGTTTTCCCCAGAGAAGTCCATTTCTCCAAGTATGTCTCTAACCGTGCAGAGAACTGGTGATAGGTTTCACCTGACAGTAATTTAGCATTCCTAAATTTTTTCCTATAAAATTCTGCGTTCTTTTCATATCTTAACAAAAGAGCCTGCTTTAGCATGTCATAATTTTCTTGATCACCTCTGTTCATTTTGGCAAAAACTTCATAAGCTGCCCCACGAAGCCCTTGAGATAACTTTAAGCTCCACCTTTCTCTTTCTAACCCATACGTGGTAGCTAATAGTTCATATCTATTTAGATAGCTCTCAATATCATCGTCTTTCTCAACAAAATGATCTAAATGAAAGTTCATAGCTGAGGTTGAGGCTCCCTGACTAGCAGTGGCATCAGAGGTAAAGGGACTGGCACCATTTTCAGGAGCATGGCCTTGAAACTCAAACTCCCTTAGTCGTAACTCATGTTCCCTTTGTAATCTCTTCTCCTCCTTTTCTGCTTCCCTCTCTGCAGTCAATCTTCTTTCCTCTCTTTCTGCTTCCCTCTCTGCAGCCAATCTTCTTTCTTCTGCTTCCAATTTCTTAGCCTCAGCCTCAATCTGCAGCCTCTTAGTCTCAGCCTCCAGCCTCTTAGTCTCAGCCTCAGCCTCAAATTGTAACTTCTTAATTTCCTTTTCAGCCTCTAACCTCTTATCTTCGGCCAACCTTTCAGATTCTAATTTTCTTTCGGCCTCTTTTTTCTAATCTTCTTTCTTCCCGTTCAATATATTTGTCACATTCAGCAGTGACATAGGCAATCATAATTTGCCCGTCCATTCCTAACTCTTTTGCAGTCTGCACAGCAGCAGATCGAAATTTTGCCAAGTCGGCCATTTTCTAACAGGTAAATGTATGTAATGTCTAACTAAACAATACAATCTGTAATTACTTATCCAAAGACACCACAGGCACTGAGAGCTCAACCTTATTTAATTCCACCCAAGGATACCTTTTAATTCTTATTATTCCCTGAAGTGAATTACCCCCAATATTTATAATAGGGAAAGATTCAAAATCCCGGGAGCGAGACCCCAATATATGTGGTAAAGTGGGATGTTATAAATATTTATAGGGGACTTAGTGTACTGACTGAGATCAGCTGTGAAGGTATCTGTATCTAATAGGTGTAGTGTTTTACAGATGACCTTACTTGCTACCACATTTATACCTCAGTCAGAATTATTCTGGAATATTGTGATGACTACGTTAAATGTCTAGGGTTATGTAAATGATGAAGTGTAAGTCACAACAACAACAGACAGATAAACAATTTAATTTATTCCACCACACTTGACAACACTGTGACACTCACACACATTTAACACTCTATAAGACTATCTTAAATGAGTCACTGGTAAAGTTTCAAATATATATGTATTAATTACTTTCACTAATATATATCCTGATTCAACTACACAGTGAACCAGGAATCACAATCAAATGTAATCACAATTTATATGTACATAATTTATAAATATGAACCTTGTAGTGACATATTTTATTAGTATTATCCTATGTGTGTCAGTTGTGTAGTAGTACTATGAGGTAATACTGGTTTTGTTTTTCAAGCTATGTTGTTATTTGTCATCATGACTTCAAGTGTTTGTTTATCTTGGAAATAGTATGGGGAATCTTCACCGTTCCTATCAATTTAAACAATGTATTGACCCTCAGTTTTACTATAATGTCAAGTTTTGAGGGGGACACATAATGTTGAGCTCCTCTGGCCACAGAGGCTTAACTTTCGTGATGGCGGCAGGAAAAGACTCCTCTGCTCGATTGCTCCCCTGTGTTCTGGAGACACCTCACTAGTCGCTATCTGGACCCAGGAGTATGCTGTCAGCCTCCAGATTCAGCAAAGCTCAGACCAGGTGCTGCTCAATAACTTTAGGACCACAGTCCCTGAAACAAGAAGGTTGTACCTCCTACTTCATAACTAATTTATAATCTATTTCCAGACTGAACACAATACATAACAAACACTGAGTTCAGAGCGGTAGGCCAACTGTCAGCTTCATCTGAAACAATTTACACCAGTATACTCCTCCCTAATGGTCACTACGCCTCTGCAATTCCAGCATTAGTTCTTTCTATTCAATAAGATAGGTGTCAGTGTACTGTTTGGCAATTCCATGCAGTTTTACTTTTCTCCGACACCTTCTGTTCAGGTTGGAGCACTATATAGGCTTTGCCTCATGTTCGCTACTGAACCACACACATATATAGACATAAATTATCAATTTACATTCAATTTTCATTAAAAAGATATTGAATATATCAAGCTTACCACAATTCATGGAAATAATACACAGTTACGTTGACTGGCAATGAATATAGCACAATTTCGATCTGCCGATGTCCCAGGCTTTTATTTAGAAAAATATGCACTGGCGCTCAACGCACTGGTTCTTTAGAAAGTTTATTTGAAAATGTGGTACTGAACTGACGCTCCTAATTGCCTATATTGGCGGGTCTAACCAATCGAGCCATGTTTACACAAGCGTTTGAAAAAAAAGTACCCTTCCTTCCGTCTCCCCTAACAACAAAAGATAGTATTTGTAGCCCGACTAATCGTGTTTAGCCTTACATTTACTGCGCTCCAATCAAATAGGATTTAACATGGGGACCTATTTCCCGTACAATGGTGGTGTCAAAATCTGCCACTGAGCGATTCTGATTTTGGTGTTGTCTGACACCCTCACTATTTCTTTTGGCTATAATTTGGTAATTCCTAGACTATTTGCGTAACACTTAACATATTATTTGTCAGCAAGTCCTAAGGAACCCAAATATACAAATTTAAGGGAGCTAAGTGGCTGCGTTCAAAATATGTATTTTCTTCTACCTCCCGTTCACTTCGATCGATGTGGTGTCTGGGTACTGTCATGCTTTCAAACGTAAACCAGTATAATGTCATGTTTCCTAATAAGCGTTTTTCAGGTTTTTAAAACCTAACTCTAGTATGGGTAGTGTTTTTTTATCACTGTCGATCTGAAAAAAAGTATTGCTTCTGGCCTTTCGCTTGGGGAGGGTGGCATTAATTGTATATCGCGAGACGCGTGTTTAGTGTTGCATGCGTTCCTGCTTTCAGCCCTCCCTTCTCTCTATCCTAAGTTCATCTGTCTTTTCATCACGCCGTGTATAAAATGAAATTAATGTAAGTATTAATTTAGGTCATTACGCAGGGTGCCTAGCTCAAGGTTTTCTTAGAAATGCCGTACACGTTTTATTGAAGAAAGCGTGTAGTGATGCAGTAGGCTTTTACTATCAACATGAAACGTTACAATTTGCAGACGAAGTAGAAAACAAGGGGGATTTCGAGTACAGTCATTGTGACAGCACTGTTCTTTACCATTCTTCTTTCCTTTTATTGAAGTTATTTGTTAGGCTTTACATTTACCTTTTAATTTATATATGTGGATTAGAATTTCACACGCGCCTCTGCAATTCCAGCATTAGTTCTTTCTAGTCAATAAGATAGGTGTCAGTGTACTGTTTGGCAATTCCATGCAGTTTTACTTTTCTCCGACACCTTCTGTTCAGGTTGGAGCACTATATAGGCCTTGCCTCATGTTCGCTACTGAACCACACATATATACAGACATAAATTATCAATTTACATTCAATTTTCATTAAAAAGATATTGAATATATCAAGCTTACCACAATTCGTGGAAATAATACACAGATACGTTGACTGGCGATGAATAATGGCACAAATTCCGATCTGCCTCTGTCCCAGACTTTTATTTAGAAAAATATGATCTGGCTCTCAACGCACTGTTTCTTAGTAAGTTTATTTTAAAGTGTGGCACTGACCTGACGCTCCTAATTGACTATATTGGCGGGTCTAACCAATCGGGCCACGTCTACCCAGCTTTTCAAAAAAAAAGTACCCTTACTACCGTTTCCCTAACAACAAAGAATAGTATTTATAGTCCGACTAATCGTGTTTAGCCTTACATTTATTTCTATCCAATCAAATAGGATGTAACATGTTGGCCTATTTCCCGTACAATGGTGGTTTCAAAACCTGCCACTGCGCAATTCTGATTTTGGTGTTGTCTGACAGCACCACCATTTTATTTTGGCCATAACTTGTTAATTCCTAGACTATTTGCGTAACACCTAACATATTCCCTGTCAGCAAGTCCCAAGGAACCCAATTATATAAATTTAAGGGAGCTAGGTGGCTGCGTTCAAAATGTGCATTTTCTAGGATAGTCGTGTATTTTTTATTTTTTTATGTTTAGAACCGCCACCTGTCCTGCCTTTTCGACTGTTCTGTCATACTAATGTCAGGATTTCAGACATAAAACAGTAGAATGTCATGTTTCCCAATAAGCGTTTTACAGGTTTTTAAACCTAACTCTCGTATGGGTAGTGTTTTTTTTTTCACTGTCTATCTGAAAAAAAGTATTGCTTCTGGCCTTTCGCTTGGGGTGGGTGGCATTAATTGTATATCGCGAGACGCGTGTTTAGTGTTGCATGCGTTCCTGCTTTCAGCCCTCCCTTCTCTCTATCCTAAGTTCATCTGTCTTTTCATCACGCCGTGTATAAAATGAAATTAATGGAAGTATTAATTTAGGTCATTACGCGGTGTGCCTAGCTCAAGGTTTTCTTAGAAATGCAGTACACGTTTTATGGTAGAAAGCGTGTAGTGATGCAGTAGGCTTTACTATCAACGTGAAACGTTACAATTTGCAGACAAAGTAGAAAACAAGGGGATTTTTTGTACGCCATTGTGACAGCACTGTACTTTTACCATTTCTCTTTCCTTTTATTGAATTTATGTTAGGCTTTACAGTTTCCTTTTAATTTATATATGTGGATTTAGAATGTTTCACGACACATATATCCAGTCTTATCAACGTAATAAATGCCTTTATCAAACTACATCCTTAAAGAAATGCTTTTTAAGTTTCTTTGTTGAAGAAGATAAAATTTGGATAGTATGACAGGACTATTAGTGAAGACTAGAAAAACAGCTAAAGAAACGATCGCAGGTGCAAATATTTCGTAGAGAAAACAGACAACATATGTGAAGGAATAGAAAAGTAAGGAATTTAAACATAATCCAGACAAAACCTTCGAGCACTCTGTGACATTGACAACATTGCGTATAATCTTGAATAACCACAACAATCGATATGGTCTGCTACAGAATATTATATTATATGGGTAATCATTAAAAATTAACAAATGGTATTCTATGTAGATAGTAATTTCCCCGCACCAGGTGCATCTCATCGTCCGTCAGCTACTGCATTAGTCTTCAGACCTAGAATTATTATTAGAAATCATGTGCAGAAACATTTTGTAGGCTGTCAGATAACAGACTGATTGTAACACGTGCGACTAATAAATAGCTCGTCGGACTCTCCTGTTTAGAATGATAATTGTCAGGATCTTGTGTTGAGAATGCTCTTAAAATATCTAATTTACACATCTAATGTGTCGGTTAAGTAGTCATCTTCCCAAGATCAGTCCTGGCACAAAACTGGGATATGGGAATGGGAAGCAGGTATTCTTTCTGTGAGTGCACAAGTAAACCCGTATCGCTGGATGAAGATTTGCTTGTTTTTCTTGGAATGAGGGAGAGAAAACAGATCTTGAGTTTGTTTTTGTTTTTGTTTTTTATGTGAGTGACTGAAGTCATATGTAAAAAAAAGCTTTCTGTACTGAGAATGCGTGAGCAGGTATTTTGTGTAAGATTTGTGTTAACACAGGAAATAGCGTTACTGGTGAATATAAGCGCTATAGACGTTATTGCGTCTATAATTAGTCTGCATCGTTATTCTATAGTTACACGGAGTGACCACTGTCATATACGGACTATTTTTGGGGTTCTTAGTTGGTAGTATTGTAAGTCATGATTAACTCTCGTAGTGAGGCGGTGGTGCCGTTGGCATGGTGTTGCTGAGTTATTTGCCGGTTGAAGATCATGCACTGAGTATGGTTACTTTAGTGATCTCTTGTTAATCGTGCTTTGTTTAGTATTACGCGAATTAGGGTGAAGGTGTTCATACAACTCAGTAGCATGGTATGAAGAAGTGGTTCATGTAACTTGAACTCAGCAACATTAATGAAGTAATTAATGCCTTCAGATTGAGTCCGTAATATTTAATCACATGTACACACAGGATGATCATTTCAAATAGGAACAGAACATAAGTCCTTATAAGTCATGCATAAATTAATCAATAACATAGACTGCTGGTTTACGTGTAAATGTCCGTTTAAGGATACAATGCAGTATTGTCGTCAGAACATCACAGCTATATGCACGCGCAGCTAGACATGGCTACCTGCCGACAGTGAGACTGCGAGTCTGAATATTTCATACGAATTTGACGATTATTCTCCTCCTTCTGAGAATTCTAGTTAAATACTAACCTCCATAAATTTTCCTCTCATATAGAGTTCTAGGACTGACCCTGGTCCATCAAAAATGCACATATAAATGGCTATATCATGCCATTGAATTGGAAGGTTAGAAAAACGCAGCTATTCAGCTTGGCGGTCAAGTAACAAAGGGTAGCGTCGCCTAGTTACCGACTGTGTCCTAAACAACGCTAGACACGTCATAATCGATCGTGTATGGAGCGTTCAATAATTGAAACATCTATCGCAATATATTAAATGCCTTAACCTTTACATTTGCACGTCTGCTAACCTTTAGCAGACGGCGTTAATAGCATATACCGTAACAATTCCCTGTACACCGGGGGAAAAAAATCGATAGATTTTTTTCAAGATCTATCCGACTTAACAATTTTTCAAAAAAATTTAACACAATTGTGACATATGGCCGACGATGTTCTGAGTAGAACCGTGTTGCGGTCATGTCAACTAACTATTTGTCATAGTCATCTAACATTAATCATATTATATATCAATATTATACATATTATTATATCAACTAAATAAAATGTCCAATAGTGAATGATAGAATTAAATTAAAGTAAGGTCTGTCGTATTAGTATGTCATATAGGAATTAATTTGACTAATTAACATTAAATTAATTAATTAAACTAAGAGTTAAATTATTAAGGTTCTAATGTAACGCGATGTTATGAGAGAAGAAAAGACAAAATAAGTGAGAAGAAATAGAAAGAAATTCGAATATAAGTTTAACTTAATTGGGTGTGTTAAGTGTTAGTGAATAATAACTATCTAATTTAACTAACTAAATAACGTATAGGTACATTAAAAAAAAATATTAATCTAATACTTGTGTGAGATTTATTTTCTCTTTTCATAATTTCTTCTTTTTATATTTCGTTCTCTTTTTTTGTTCTTTCATTTCATTTTTTTCTCACATTTCATTTTATTGATAATAATTCAATTAAGAAGTTAAGTTAACTAATTAATTAGTATAGGATATGATGATCCATCCGTAGTCTTGATCCTGATGAATTCTTTTAGGCAAAATGTTCAAACGTTTACGTTGGAAAGAAATGTCATTTATCCCAGCATCCAAGAATTAAGTGCACATAGGATAATAAGTTCGACTTGTCGTCAGATATTGTTCCATGATTGTTCAACGAATATTCATATATCGTGTATGGACGTTAGACGAAGTTTCAATGTCAATATGTATACCTTGATTGTCTTTAGTTCAATTCTGTGATGCATATAGTGTTTATAAAGTTTAAATTGAAGGCAAGGTTAGTTCCCTTATAGTTGATATGTTTTAGGAATGTTAATGTTGATTATTCGTCGTCAATAGGATTACGTGACAACGCATCCGCCACAATGTTTTCAGTGCCAGGAATATGTTCAATGGAGAATTCAAATGGCTGTAGGATGATTGCATATCTGGCGAGTTTTTTGGCTCTTATGGTTAGATCGACGCAAAGATGCTACAGCACGTTGGTCCGTCTGTATGGTGAAGGGAGCACCAAGCAAGAACTTTTCAAGTTTAGTTATTGCCCATATCACTGATAAAAGTTCCTTGTCCACTGTGGAATACTTTGTTTCTGCCGGCTTTAGCTTTCTTGAAATATATAAGGTAGGATGTAGAATGCCATCATGGTTCTGGAGCAGGCATGCACCAATGCCGTAGTTACTAGCATCTGTTCGTAAGAAAAATCTTTTGGAAGCATCGGGAAGTCTTAAAATTGGTTCATGCGAGAACAAATTTATAATTTTGTTGAAAGTTTCATTGCATGTACCAGTCCATGTCACCTTCACCGGCATGTCTTTTTTTAACAATGAAGACAATACAGCCGTGATGGATGACAAGTTTGGTATGAATCTACTGTAATATTGAACAAGTCCTAACAAACTCCTGACCTGTTTCTTCGTCTGAGGAACTGCTATGTTTAGAATTTTGGAGACTGTACTAGGTAACGTTCGGATATATCCCGATCCAATGATATGTCCCAAAAAGGTTATCTCATTACACGCGATTTGCACCTTTGTAGGTTTAGCAGTTAGATGATAATTCCTTAGAGTGTCGAAAACATATCTAAGTCCCGAAACATGTTCCTCAAACGACGAACTAAACAAGCATATGTCGTCAATATATATGTAATAACGTCTGGTCTACCTGATAAAATTTGTCGCATCAGGCGAATGAAGGTAGCTGGCGCATTAACAAGCCCAAAAGGCATCACATTCCACTGGTATAGACCTTGTGGAGTGGAAAATGCGGTGTAGTACTTAGCCTTTTCGGTCAGTGGTATCTGCCAATAACCTTTAGTTAAGTCTATCTTACTAAATATAGTTGCGTTGGATAGACGTGGCAGTAAGTCGTCGATAAGTGGATGTGGTTCGCTGTCAACTATAGTCTTAGCATTTAATTTTCTATAATCAACACATAGTCTGATGTTATTGTCCTTCTTCCGGTCAATCACTAATGGAGAAGAGAATGGCGAATTACTAGTCTCAATGATTCCCAGAGACAACATCTGTTCAAGTTCCTTAGTAGTTTTAGCAAGGAAATGTAAAGGAACCGAATAGGGATGTACACGAATATGTGTATCATCATTGAGAGTAATGTCATGACTGATAGCCGATGTGCGACCCGGGACGTCGGTCAACACATCTGGATAAGATTGTAATAGATTAGCAATCTGTAGACGCTGTTGCGGTGTAACCGTTGAAGAGATGGTTACATCCCGCCAAGATTCAGTAGGTTGAACTACTGGTACCGGTAACGGTAACTGTACCTCAGGAAAAGAAGATTCTTCTTCCTGGATGACAGATAAGTTAGAATAATAACAAGTAGATACTGTGTTGTCATCTAGTTCATGAAAAATTGACTGTAAGTGTTCAGGACGTGTATGAAATTGCTTGAGCATGTTAATATGAAATATCTTTTTGTGTCCCTTGATATCTAAGACGTAATCAACGTCGGAAATTTTATCAATGACTTTGTAAGGACCATTCCAAGATATCAATAATTTATTGTTATTGTGAGGAAGTAACACATAAGCCTCATCGCCTGGGAATAATTGGCGTAATCGTCGAGACCTATTTTGTAGAGATCGAGCCTTAGCTATTGCAGCCTCAGAAGAAGCTGTTGCCAACTGGCAAGACTCAATAATGTTCTTCCGAAGATTAATCACATACTCGTAAGATGACTGAGTGTCCTGAGTCATCTCCGCGTCAATTAATAAGTCTTTTATTAGTCCCATAGGACCTCTTGGGGGAGCACCAAAAACTAATTCAAAGGTAGAGAAGCCAGTTTGTTCATGCGGTACCTCCCGATAAGCAAATAGAACAGCTGGGAGTACTCTGTCCCAGTCATGAGGGTGCTTAACAGTAACCTTATGTAGTAGTTGTTTAAGTGTACGGTTAAGTCTTTCAACCGCACCATTACTCATAGGATGATAAATACTACTTAAATTCCTATCAATGTTCCAAGTTTTCATGACTTCCTTCATGGTGTCAGATATGAACTGTGACCCATGGTCTGATAAAAGTTTTCTAGGAAACCCTATTCTAGAAAAGATGAGATGTAGTGCATCAGCTACATCTGTGGTAGTGGTGGTTTTTAATGGGATAGCTTCTGGCCATCGTGTGCACAAATCAATGCACGTAAGGACGAATCTATGTCCTCTGGCCGATGGTAGCAATGGACCAATAATATCTATGGCCATCTTGTCAAAAGGTCTTACTGAGATATCGCAAGCCTGAATAGGCGCCGTGTGAAAAGCTCCACGTGCTTTCACTTCTTGGCATGTAGTACAGGAACGTACATACTGCGAAATATCTCTTGACACTCCTGGCCAAAAGAATGAAGACAGTACTCGAGATCGTGTTCGAGTATATCCCATATGTCCAGCACAATGTGAGTCATGTGCATGTTGAAGAATGTACCGTCTAAAAGTATACGGGACCATAACTTGTTGTTTCATTTGTGATTTGTCATTAAAACATCTAATCAATATGTCATTTTTAATAACAAAACAATGTTTGTTATTATTACCTGAGGATAGATTGTCAACTTTATCAACCAGCTTAAAAAATTTTTTTAAAGATTTATCCTCTTTTTGTTTGGTTGCAAATGTTTCCCTGTCAATAGGTGAATTGACTACAAATTCCTCTTGGTTGTCTGCATCCATTTTATTATCATCAACTTTTTCCATGAGTTGAGTCTGCGCTCTAGTCGTCACGGCGTTTCCAGTGCATAGGTTATGTTTCTCCCATTCTATGATCTCTTCTGGAGTACAATCTTTACTGCCGTGTATACGACCAACCATCAGATCAGCTATAGGCTTTTTTAGCATACATACTTTTACGTTCCCTGTGAAAAAGGGTGTTCTAATATGAACAATAGCTGTTGGGTAGAACTCAATAGTTCCACCAAATGTCATGCAGCGTACATATTCTCCTGTCGCACAGCTAGGATGTACCAGCGACTGACGTACACCAATCGTTGTGGATCCTGAATCCCTCAGCACTGAGACGACGGATCCATTAACTAATCCCCTGTTAAAAATTAGTAAGCCTGTTCCATCGTTGACTGCAAGACCTACCTCTGGTGTAATATGTCCGCAGTAAAGCACTGTTTCTTTCGCCTTCTGAAAAATAAGATTGCATTGTTGGCAACTATTTGCCACATTATAATTAATAGCAAAACATGCAGCAGAAGACTGTGTTGTATTATTGTCAAGTGGGACCTGAGCTATAGGGGTAGTATTATTTGTAACTGCCGCCCCTGTATTATGGTTGTAATGAGATGATCCCCGAGAATGAGATCGATTCCGAGTATAATTGTTAGAATTATCTCGTCGTCCTCTATAGTAACTATTATCTCGATGTCTCGAGCCATGATTATTACCATTCCAGTTATTATTATTATTGGGAGTATGTGATCGATTATAATTAGTGTTATGTTGACCATTGTGGTAGTTTGTTTGAGGTGAATAATTTCTATCTCGTGATCTACCTCTGTTGAACTCATTTTTATTGTTGAAATCATTATTATGTCCCTTCTGAAAGTTAACATTGTGATTTCTTTGGAACCTGCTTCTGTCTACACTGTGATGTCTTTGTTTGTTATTATGATTGTAGGCCATATTAGACGCTACAGGTAGAGGTTCTCTTAATGAGGAGTTAGAAATGGTTGCATTCGGATGTGCCGAACAGTAGTTTAAAGAAATGTTTTCTAACTCGTCCATAGTACCTGGTTTACGCTCCTGCAAATATGCAAAAAATGGCTGGCTAACCGAAGATAATACCTTATCCCGTAGTAGTAAATCAACTAATTTGTCGTACGATTTGTTGACTTCTGCCAGTTCAACCCATCTATTAAATGTATTGCGTATGTTCGCAATGAATCCTGCAAAATCTTTTGGAGATTCGGGTAAAATTCCCTTAAATTTCAACCTACAGTGTTCCTCGTCCAGGTGAAACCTTCGTAAAAGCAAGGACTTAATAGCACCGTAGTTATTTGCTATTGATGGGTCAGCATTTTGAGAAGCCGTCAATGGTTCTCCAACCAAGAATTCATTTAACTTGAGTACCCATGACTCTTCAGGCAAATGGTTAGTTTTGCAAGTTTGTTCAAAACGTGACAGGAACGATGAAAGGTCGTCCACGTTTAAGTTGAGAGTGGGTAATTTAAAGTTGTAGAAATGTTTAGTTTGGCTGGATGATGATCCATTTTGTGCGTTATTATTCTGGTTTGCATCAGCACTTTGTGCTTGTAATCTTGCTGTCTCCAATTTAATACGCGCCAATTCCATTTCTTGTTGTAAAATAATTTCCTCTCGTTTCAATTTATTCTCTTCTTCCTGTTTGGTAATTGCTCTTTGCTCTTCTCTTTCACGTTGAGCAATCTCTCTTAATCTATTTTCCTTGGCAATTTGCTTCATCTCACGTTCCTCCTCCTCTTTCTTTAATGCAGCCTTTTGTTCCTCCATTTCTGCTTTATGTTTTTCCAGTTCTGCCTCAGCAAACTGACGAAGTTCTTGAGATATTATAACCATATTCCTTACCAATTTTAACGAAATGGTCTATAGTAAGCATTTTGACTTTTATCTGTAAGTAATTATTGATAATTACTGATTAAAATAGTCAATAGTAGCTTCAGAGTAATTATTATACTTACTCAACTTAGGAATATTCAATATAAATAATCACAATAGTACTGAACTCTTATGTCTAAGTTCAACTAATAGACAATATTTTGTAACAATATTGTATCTAAATACGAACTATATCATAAATAGTTATGATATCTGTTAACTATAATGTAATTACATCACACAATTAATCTCAATATCCAATAATGTTGGGTATGATTCCTAGTAATTATATTGTTCAATGTACTAAGTCACTCTCTTAGTACCAGAAAAGTATATTAAATAATATACAATGGGTCTATTACCTCAAAGGTAGACTATAAGATTATTTTATTTGGTCAATATATATATTATATTATTATGCCCTAGGCATCTCTTATAAATTGTAGTGCTACTTTCTTGGACTATCACTGCATAATTATGCAATGTCCCATATTAACCTTAAATATCAGAAAAAATTAATTAAATTAAATTACAAGTGTATTATTGCATATAATATCATATTATTAATGTAGTATTTAATATATATCATGAGGACAAACAAAACAATGATGCAACTAAAGGGTACAAACAATGTCAAGACGCAAACAAGACATTTTCACAATTAAAAATGAATTTATGAACTAAATAAAACAAGCGGAAGTGTCACAAGCCAAATGAAGGGTCAAGGTCTGACCCGAGGTCAACTTAATATTCAAAGTACACAAAAAAAAAATGACTGCAAAAAATGATGACATCACAGGACTCATAACGGACGACCATTTAACAATCATCAAATAAATGATAGTAAGAAGAGACTGGACGAAATAGTTAACGAACATGATACAAAACTGAATAAAATTATGAACTTAGTACGAATAAAATACACCAGTTATCTACGGAACGGTACAGCTAACACAAATCGTCAAACGACAGCAGATTTGGACAGACAGTCCAATGGCAAACCTCAATGGGGCTTCCAAAAGTGCAATCGTTTAACTGCCCTAAGAAACGACCGAAATCAATTCAGGCATCGTGAGAGCCACAGAATCTAATTTCGGTTCATCCTCCCTACCTCCCACTAATTAACAACACATTAAAACAACCCAAAAAAATACATGAAACACATTCAGAAAAGACATGCCTATGCAGGCAAAAGACATGGACTCAGTATTACTGTTTGCAATGACGACAGTATTAAAACAACTAGACTTATCTTTTCCGTTGCTTAGATCAGTGCTAGAGGTCGTCAACAGCTAGGCTAATGCCCCTGACTGTCTGCTCCTGTAGTCCATATCGTGTGTTTGCTTCAAATGGCTCATGTTTCCCCTGGTTAGGCTTAGAAAACGACTTTGGTTTCTTTTTTTCTGTCGTTCCCCGCATTCGGCCGCCACTTTGTTGCTGAGTTATTTGCCGGTTGAAGATCATGCACTGAGTATGGTTACTTTAGTGATCTCTTGTTAATCGTGCTTTGTTTAGTATTACGCGAATTAGGGTGAAGGTGTTCATACAACTCAGTAGCATGGTATGAAGAAGTAGTTCATGTAACTTGAACTCAGCAACATTAATGAAGTAATTAATGCCTTCAGATTGAGTCCGTAATATTTAATCACATGTACACACAGGATGATCATTTCAAATAGGAACAGAACATAAGTCCTTATAAGTCATGCATAAATTAATCAATAACGTAGACTGCTGGTTTACGTGTCAATGTCCGTTTAAGGATACAATGCAGTATTGTCGTCAGAACATCACAGCTATATGCACGCGCAGCTAGACATGGCTACCTGCCGACAGTGAGACTGCGAGTCTGAATATTTCATACGAATTTGACGATTATTCTCCTCCTTCTGAGAATTCTAGTTAAATACTAACCTCCATAAATTTTCCTCTCATATAGAGTTCTAGGACTGACCCTGGTCCATCAAAAATGCACATATAAATGGCTATATCATGCCATTGAATTGGAAGGTTAGAAAAACGCAGCTATTCAGCTTGGCGGTCAAGTAACAAAGGGTAGCGTCTCCTAGTTACCGACTGTGTCCTAAACAACGCTAGACACGTCATAATCGATCGTGTATGGAGCGTTCAATAATTGAAACATCTATCGCAATATATTAAATGCCTTAACCTTTACATTTGCACGTCTGCTAACCTTTAGCAGACGGCGTTAATAGCATATACCGTAACACATGGGTTCTGAGTTCGATTCCCCAGTAAGTCTATCGCGTCTGTTGCTTTTCTGTTGCCTAGTTTTCTCATTCTTTTTTTTTTTAAAACAAGTGCCTGCAACATACCCATTTATGTGTACTATCTGTAAGTACCGGGCGTTGACCAGATTTTTCCTAGTAACTGCTTAGAACACTTAGGAAAATGTAAAAATCAAACTATAAAATTTTGATATTCCAGTGAAAATGAATTTTCGTTTAAGTTAATGCTGTTATTCCTGATGATCCCACCGAAAGAGCGATTTCATTTTATTTGAAATTAATCATGTATATTTTCTCGTTTATCTGAGGTTACTCGCATATATGCTTTTTGCCTGAGCCATCACATATCTGGATCTAATCTACAGAACTCCAATCATGTACCTCATTGTCACAATGGGGTTATCTCGCGTGCAGCACAAGACTAACGCATCCCTTCATTTTGAATGCGTTCTAGTCGTTCACATTGTGTTACTGACTGCGTGAGTATTCCCAGCCCATACTCAATGACCGATATGACTAGATGATGATAAACAAGAAATACTAATCTCCGCTCCAGACACGCAGCGGCCATTATTGTCAGGATTGCCAAAGCTCTCCTGCATTTCTGTATGATGGGCCCAACACGATACTTATACGATAACCATTTCTTGTCGGTCAGAGCCAGTTCTGTAAATGAGTATGTCATTAGCAAAAGTCAATGTTCGTCCTAACCCAGATGGTCGAATGGTGGCTACTTTTTCTGTATAGATATTAAACAGCACCGGTGATAGTGGAGAACCCTGGGGTAGTCCTGGGTAAATTAGCATTGGGTCTGATGTCCATGTTCCCAAGCGAAATATCACTGATCTCTCAGTTAAGGCAGCTGCTGTCCATCTTGTAGGCAAGGGTTAACGCCGCAAGCCATTACACAGTTCATTAATGTTGTAAAGTTCACACTGTTATAAGTATCCTTTAGGTCAATTGTTACAGCAACCGTTTCTCGTTTACCCTGGAACCCCACGTACACACCATAAGCAAAGGTTCCAGCGCTACCTCATGTTACTTTCATTAGCCTATAGCGTCCGAGAGAATCAGGAAGGAAATGTGCATTTTCGAGGTGATTCATTATTTTCCGTGCTACTATCTTTTCTAGTTGTTTACCGTAGACATTCTGCATTTTGATAATTCTATAGCTGCTGGGAAGTGTGGGGTCTTTACCATGTTTAGGAAGTGGTCGTACGTAACATATGCAGCCAGCTTCCGGCACATCAGCATTCAGTATGCTGGTGTTGAAATCACTCACCAGATTCTTAATGCCGTGTCATCGAGCTGTTTTATGTGATGATACCGTACACCATCAGGACCTGGGGCAGTGTTTCTACTAGTTTCTAAAGTGCACACAACGTCTTCTTTGGTTATGAGGTCGAAATATATGTCGCCTCTTTTGTCGCTTCCCATGATGCGGTCTTTAATTTCTTGGCAGACAGCTTTATCCCCTTTATCTGTCTGTGTAATATAACTCTCAAGTAATACGTGCCTCTTTTCGGCGTCGGTCTTCAGACTTATCCATACCTAGCTGAAAATATTAGGAATTAGTTGGCTTGTACTTTTCCTACGCATTCTGCGATGTAACGACCAGATTTCTGAAGCGTTTTGTCAGTGCCCACCTGTGTCACAAAGGCCTCCCACACTGTATTTTTGGCTTCTCTTACCAGGTCCTTGAATTTATTGCTGGCTCTTTGCTTTTTCTCTTTCATCTCTTCCACCTCTTCATCACTCATTTACCTTCTCTTTCGTGGTTTTCGCCATGACTTTGTCGCTCTCTCCTTTTCCATCCATGCTGTCTCCACTGTCTCATTCCACCAGGGTGGTTGTGTAAAAGATGTGCGAGTTGTCTTTTGTTTCGCAATTTGATGCAAAATGTGCGCATGGCTACTACTGTCATGTGGGCCTGTATGATACTGGAAAGTCTGTTTCGGTTTCCTGTGTCTGGCGCTCTATCCCTTCGCAATGAGTACTACACAGGGTAGATGAACGCTGTCTTGAGCTTGCAATACATTCCAGCGTGCAAAGGTGGCAGCAGCACTGGAAATCATTGCCAGACCTGTGACATCATCAGTATCCCCTGGTCTAGATGCCAGCCTTGTTGGGCGTCCATCATTTAAAACGGATAGGTTTGAGATGAGTAAAACCTGGCTCAAGACATCACCATGTCTATTTTCCTTGGAGTTCCCCCACTCCATAGATCTAGCATTAAAATCACCGGCAATTAAGCATATCTTGCTACGCTCCTCGGACAATTTTGTCAGGAACTCCCAGCTACCTTCTTCTGGAAGGCGATCCACATGGGCATATAAATTAAAGACTTGCCATTCTTCACCGCTTATATGCAGTACAAGTCCCTATAATTCTGCATCCTCATTAGAATGGAAGCTTGTATCTAGCAATGCATGATGGAGTTCATTTTTCACATAAATCACTTTCCGTCGTCTGACAGGCCCACATGGATTTGTGTAACATCTGTAACCCTGGCAATTGACAACAGCATTCGCTTTAAAATTGGTCTCCTGGACCATTTGTACATCAAGATCATAGATGATAGTTTGAATAATGGCTGCCCGTTAGTAGGCACTTAGACAGTTCCAGTACCCTATATGTATGTATTTCATAGAGATTCTGTCCGCTTTCTCTCTTGTTTTTTCTCTGACCAGCTCTTCTTTTTCTCTGTGATCAGTTCTTTTTTTCTCTCTCTCCTCTTCTCTCCCCCCCCCCCACCTCTTCTTCTACATTCACCTTTCTTCGTTACATTTGCGGATGGCGTCGGTGACCGAGCACGATCCCCGTAGCTCCCACGATAATTCTGGTTTGTTGCATAATGCCTATTACAACTGTAATGTGATAGGGTGGGCGAGAAATGATGATGCTGTTGTGATATGTGATCACTTTCTTGCACACTCGCACCCGACCCGAACTACAATAAAACTCTGATTCTAAGGCAGGGGCTGTATTTATTCATACAACCCTTTCAGTGACACAAAGCAAATAAAGCAAACATTAAACAAATAAACCAACAAACAAAACACCCAGCCAGTGCTCAATTGCTAATCTGAAACGCAAACAAAGCACTGACTAGTTAAAATCATAATAGTTAAATAATGAGAAACACCATGCTCTCACCTGTCAAACTGCTCTTCTTCCACGCCACCGAAACATTCAACTATCATGCACAGACACTCAGTCTATGCATGTCGTCTAATGAGACTAGTATGGCGTTGTGCATGAGGCTGGCAATCTCACCATGTAACATAGATTGCTACCGGAACCACTACTGGAAGAGTATCTAAACGCTTTGGGCAGTCTCCATAAGGATGCCAGCCACAATGGTGGCCCTATGCTCCATAAGGAGCGAGAAGAGACATAATTTATTCCCAAATAGACCCACGTGCTCTCATAAACTATCCTACACATAACAATAATTAAAAAATAATAAAATTGACATAGAATAATTTTCAACGATATGTACAAAGAATACTCTCATTAATGAGCATAAACTACCACCTCGCAACTGATCCATATCAATATTCGTCCCTGCACTCTGAAGCATGTCGTATATGCCGACTGATGAGATTGGGAACTCATCATATGAAACACATTGTTACAGAAACAAACCATTGCCATAGCATATAAATGCTTCGTGCAGGCTTCTGTTGGACCCAGCCGCACTTGTGTCTCCATGCTCCACAAGGAGCAAACAGAGAAACGCTTATGTCTCAAAGTGCCTTACGCACAAAGGATTGGCATTACGCTTACCAGAAATCTAACTAAATTACCTTCATATCAAAGAATAAAAAAAAAAATTACTCTTGAACTAACAAAATTAACAAACGTTATAATTAGTTAACTGCGCTCCCAGTGCATGCAGTTGTCACCTTGGCGGGGGATTGCTTCCAGCGTGTTTTACACTCGTTTTCGGTGGACGTTGGCTTGCTTTCTCTCCTATCTGTTTAAGATGCGTTTCCTCCTCTAAACGTCGACCAATCTTCTTGGCGCCCTTAGGGTAACAGTTGTCACGGCCATCTCTTGGCTTGCACCCTATAGGCAACCTAGTTGTGGCAGTTTGTTTAGGGAGGGAGCTCCTTGAGGGACAGGCGAATACCAAATGTTCTGTGGACCTGCACTTAAAGCATCGTTTTGCAAGCGGGCCTTGAGAGCATTTGGCTGCCATGTGGTCTGAGAAGACTCCACAATTGTAGCATCTTATTCGTCTAGGCTTCCTCTGTGCCATGGGTCACCTCCTGCTACCCTTACATTCCTGGCCGCCAATGCCGCATACAAAAAATGTGTCCACGCCCTGAACAGATGGTTTGCAATCCAATTCTACTCGCTCATTCCTAGCCAGACTACGGAATCCCTTTCTGAAAATCTTGGTCTGATGTACGAATACATCAATACCTCCATCATCTGGCGTAATAAACCCCCATCCTCTGTCGACACTATACCACTTGCAAAATCCTTGTCGCCTTTCTGGTGCATCTGCGGTTCTACTTACTGTTAGATCATAGCTTTTCTTGTCAACAGCCTGACGCTCACCTACAAGAAGGTTTAATTGTGGTTCCTGCTCACACACTCCCTCGTTGTGCTTTGGCTGTTTCCGCAGTTGGCACGGTGTTTTCTTTCTTCGCATCTCTTTTGTGCTGGCGAACTGGTCTGTGATAGCTATGCTAACTGGGACTTTAGGTGAGCTACTTCTGCTTAGAGTTCGGTTCGTCCTTTTCAGTGTGAGCTTCTACACTGGCTACCTGCACTAGTGTATCAGGCTTTTTGCCTTCCCAGAAAACAGCAAAGTCCCTAACTTCCCTAAATGAGACACCCGGATTCTCTAGGACATATTCCTTCACAAATGACTTACTTAGATCATCTCTCAGCTGGGCAACAAAATGATCCCTGAGCATGGATGGGTCTGCGGGAGCCAAGCCTGTCTTCACCTGCGTTGCATTCAACCTCAGAAATAATTCATGCAACAGGTGGGAGAATTCCATTACTGATAAGCTAGGCCCCTGACTCATGGCATAGAAACCCCTAGTCATCTCATTGACTAGTTGTCGCTCACTGTAGGCTTGTTCAACTATTTTGAGTAACTTCTCAGGGCTGGCCTTGGCTCCACCACGTATCCGTAATTCCATTGAGACCACTGGAGTAACATTATTCCAGACAATATCCAACTTATCCTCTACAGTTAGGGGCCCTACCTTCCATACGGCTTTTACATCTTTCACAAACTCTTGTCAAATGGGGCCTGACTCTTCGCCAAATCGTCTTACCTCCGGCACCGTCACGTTTATCACCTTCACATGCGCATTGCTCTGGCCGTTTCCTTGTGTGAGGATTTCTTCACGGGAGCCACCTCCAGCTGTCGAGGTTCTTCCAGGCTCTGACCGGCCTGTTGCGTCTGCGCATTGAGATGGCATCACTGCTCTAGCCCTAAATTTGCACAATCACTGGTATTGGATCTGCATCCTCGTGCTCCCCTCTGCTCGGAACACGTGTACTCCTCGAGGCCATTTTGCTGCAAGACTGCACTGCTGAGTGTTTACAATATTTGCTCGTTTGCTTTTGGCTCGGTGTCACTGTCTGCCTATCCTGCCGACTACGCCTATTGTGATAGGGTGGTAGGAAGTGATGATGCTGTTGTGATATATGATCACTTTCTTGCACACTCGCACCCGACCCGAACTGCAATAAAACTCTGATTCTAAGGCAGCGGCTGTATTTATTCATACAACCCTTTCAGTGACACAAAGCAAATAAAGCAAACATTAAACAAATAAACCAACAAACAAAACACCCAGCCAGTGCTCAATTGCTAATCTGAAACGCAAACAAAGCACTGACTAGTTAAAATCATAATAGTTAAATAATGAGAAACACCATGCTCCCACCTGTCAAACTGCTCTTCTTCCGCGTCACCTGAAACATTCAACTATCATGCACAGACACTCAGTCTATGCATGTCGTCTAATGAGACTAGTATGGTGTTGTGCATGAGGCTGGCAATATAGTCAACGGCCATACCACGTTGAAAATACCGGTTCTCGTCCGATCACCGAAGTCAAGCAACGTCGGGCGTGGTTAGTACTTAGATGGGTGACCGCTTGGGAACACCACGTGTTGTAGACATTTAAAAAAAAAAAAAAAAAAAAAAGTAAGATGATGCGTAGATGGCAGAGCGGATAGTGTGATTCGCTTGCATGGCTAGGCGGGGTTGTCGCACGGAAGGTCCAGTGTTCAAATCCTGGGTAAGCCACTCATGTCTGTTGTTTTTCTGTTGTCTGGTGTTCTACTTCTTTATTTCCTGCGAGTGCCTGATAAAATACCTTTATATTTGTTTCATATTGGATCACCAATCTCACCATGATTGCTACCAGAACCACTACTGCAAGAGTATCTGAATGCTTTGTGCGGTCTCCATAAGGAGGCCAGCCACATTGGTGGCTGTGACATATTATGAAAATAGCTTTCATCTGTCTATTTCTCTATCTACACTTTTCTTTTACCTTTCTTTCATCTACGCACGTTTGTTAACACAAAAACCCTCCTATACTCAGAGATCTGTCTCTTTTTCTAATTTAGCACGCAGATTTTATTGCTGTTCGCTATTTCCTTTGATGAATGTTCACGAACAGACTATTAGCTAACGTTGAGCTGTAATTATTAACGCCAGCGATTGAAAATCGTGTAATAAGATCAGACAGCGATCAGAGCAGATTATTTGGAATCAAAGGGGCAGACAATTTTTATTACCTTCCTCTGAACTGTTCGTTTGAAAGTAATTAAACACGGTGAGAATAGCCAGATCAAAGGATGGCCTGCGCTCGAATTCGTTCAATGACCACGTCTGTAGGGGTAAATATTGTGATTTTACGATCGAAGAAATCTCGCACGGTCTGGTCAATTACGTTACGCCTGATCTAAAGAGAGACCGTTTGCTCGGCGCTCGAATTTGCAGCGGTAATAGTGTGTAGATTCCTTTTGATAATAGAATTTGAGCAGAGATTTCCCCGTAGGTGCTAAATGTGGCAGAGAGTCTGGTTTTCGGTGAATAGTGGCCATTACCTTTGAATTCCGATATATATATATATATATATATATATATATATATATATATATATATATATATATATATATATATATATATATATATATATATATATATATACCCGAGCATTGTAACTAAATTTATCCAGTACCGCCACAGATTCAGAAGACATCTAGCTACGATTCTAGAATCACTTGTATTAAGTAGAGTTCTTAGTTCTCGGTGAAGATAGTCTGAGTAGTCTGTGTGAAGGTAAATACTATACTAGTAGTCTAGAGTGATTTAAGTAGTAAAATCGTCGATTATATTTCACTAGATTTGGTGCAGAGTGATTTACTAGATAGGTCCGTCAAATAGATTTCTCTAGGTTTTACTGTGTTACAGTGGCTAGCAGAATAAATGGTAATTTCTAGCTAAACTATTCCAGCTATAAAATAAATTTAATTAATAGCTAGTAACCAGTCAGAAAATATTTTAACCAACTAGTAATGCACTGTTCATCATGAGTATTGACGAAATATGTATTTATTTCTAATTCGTGATGATTGATTTTTTAAATGACTAGAATTTATTTCACGGAAGGTTTTAAACGATGAGGCAAGCTCTAAGCTTGTAGTTTCAATTTAAGGTAAATAACCGAAGTGGATAAATATATTATATTTTACGCGGGGTAAGGATAGGATTGAGAATACTATATTATGGTTAAGTATTTGTATTTTTTCTCCTTTACACAGTATTGGGTCAAACCCTAAACCTTACCAGCGGCTTCCATGTAAATCTGAGAGTACCCATACAAAAGAACAATTGAATTAGTATATGGGTTTCTTCAAGGTGAAAACTGTCTGAGGTTGTGTTTACACCCAGAAAGAGACAGAATACCACCCAAAGAACATTAAGAGTGACTTTGTAACTGGGCATATAGATCCAGATTTCATTTCAAATTTCATTTACATTCAGCCAGTTGTGGCGACATAATCAACATTAACAGTTTCCGAAGTTTGACCATTAGTGGTATGTCAAGTAATTTTATACTGATAGAAGTTACCTACCTGACCATTCCTAAGTACTGGAAACCTCAAGATTCTGACACTGTGAGCACTGTGAAATCTCTTGCCTGAACTGATTAAAGTGACATAAACAGAAATCCTAAAATATAAGTAGCAAAGAGTACAGGGAAGTACTAGACCGTAGCGTATAAATCTTTGACTCTTTGGGGTTAATAACTTTCGTCTAACGGGATCTTGTCTCAACAGAGGGAGGGAGGATTACACCTATGAGTCTAACTCTTTAATTAATTCATTAACTTATGTTTATTTGTATTTGATTTGATATTCAAAATATTGCTGTTGTGAAGTTTCTTTATGATAAATAAAACTTACATAAGTTTATTTAGGTGTGTTGGTCAGCTTGTCCCAAAAGATCCCTATTCCATAGATAAAGTTTTCACGTCTGTGCGTCTAATTGTCGTCACGTATCTGTGGGTGTGTAGATGTGAGTGGTTGAATATATATTAATGTATATTTTGGTAGACTGTCTGACTAACAAAGTTCTGTTGTAGAGATAGGCTGAATGAGAGAAGCTTCTCGAGTTCAGGGACAGACTCTACTTATTTTGCACCATCTCACACATGAAACTCTATTTCTTTTCCTTATCTCTCATTGAGTCACCACATGTTCTAGTCTATTCAGAAGGGAGCAATCTATGTCTTAATTCCCCTAACAAAAATCTACGACAGTTACCCCATGCTCCATCAGGAAGCCAGCCACAATGGTGGCCCTATGCTCCATAAGGAGCGAGAAGAGACATAATTTATTCCCACGTAGACCCACGTGCTCTCATAAACTACCCTACACATAACAATAATAAAATAATAATAAAATGGACATAGAATAATATTCAACGATTTGTACAATTAATACTCTCATTAATGAGCATAAACTACCACCTCGCAACTGATCCATATCAATATTCGTCCCTGCACCCTGAAGCATGTCGTATATGCCGACTGATGAGATTGGGAACTCATCATATGAAACACATTGTTTCAGAAACAAACCACTGCCATAGCGTATAAATGTTTCGTGCAGGCTTCTGTTGGACCCAGCCGCAAGTAGCAAACAGAGAAACGCTTATGTCTCAAAGTGCCTTACGCACAAAGGATTGGCATTACGCTCACCAGAAATCTAAATAACTATTCTCCTCCACGCAACCCACTAAAAATATACAGTACAATTATAATCAATATTCGTGAAATACACTAATTAAATTACCTTCATATCAAAGAATAAAAATAAAATTACTCTTGAACTAACAAAACTAACAAACGTTATAATTAGTTAACTAGGCTCCCAAATAATAAATGGCCGAAGATCATTAAGCCAATAACCCCAACACGTGGTAACTAAAATGTCCATGCCGCTTCACAGACGTCATCTTTATGTGCAGTCATCAACATGTGGCTCCCGGCTACCATCTTGCCATAACGTTAATACTATCTCAATTTTAGTCCTCTGAGATAATCTCTGTCCAGTTCCATGTATGAAATATGTTCCTACTATATCTGCTTTTCTGCCCGGTCTCATGAATGAAATAGGTTCCTACAATATCTTTACAGCCGTAATCTGGACTTACCACGACTAATAAAACCTATCCACACTTTATTTTCCCTCATCTATAACTTTAAAACTAATTATAATGTCCTGAAAGAAATCTACTTTGGAAACATATCTATCTATTCTCTCAAACATTAGAACCGAGTCACGCTGAAAATAATTCCAAAGCTACAGGGAAATGATCTAATCTGCTTTAAAATCAAACTCACGTGTCCTCATACACTGTGCAATCTTCTTCTAACTCTGGGTGTCTTCTCACATCTTGCTTCTACTGCGAATTTCACCAAACTGTCTTTGGCCTGTGGCGTGCCCGTATTTTATACGCCAAATAACCGCATCACGCAGGGCTGGCGTGCTGGCATAGTGATTTACGCTAGCGCACTCGCAAAGCGGCAGGCTCGTGCTGGACTATTAACGTCAGTTTCTAAACACACAAATATGAACTTCAGGGAGATTTTGGTGCGTTTATTATGGCCCCATCACAGTAAGGTATAATTGAAATAACCAGTCACCCTGGAAGAGCCACCATGCCAGGGGAGAGGCAAGGGATGTTTGTTAGAAAGTCTATCTGCTTGGTGCCACCCCGCTCGCATGCCAGACATTCAATGTTTAAGACTAATTTCCCAAATAACGATTCAGCATCTCGGCACATTGGAGCACATTAGGCTTCAGATCATTAACTGATGACTATGACTGAAGATGCCATGACTGAAGTTTTACCATGCTTATTACAACGTGAAGACATTTGTTGACGACGTCATTACTGTTAAAACATGTAGAAATTATACGTCATCTTTGTGTGAGCAGAATTTGCCAAGATGGTTGACAATGTTGTTAACTGAACTTTTCAAGAGTCATGCCCTCATTCAGGCATATACGTAACATATAGACATCGATTGTTGCACAGAAAAGGGGGAGTCTCCTAAAACAGGAACAAACTGACTCGCACCAAGTCAATTACATTGCAATAACGCAGCAAAGCTGGCTAAAAACCAAAATCACAAAATGCGTCAGACATCTTGGACCGGAACTCGTATTATGTTATAAAATTCGTAAAAGTATGGCTGTTATTACAAAAATAAAATAATAAGTTTTCACTTACTTACTTACTTAGTCGTTCCCCTTCTACCGTGAGGTGTAGAGGTTTGGAAGAGAGAGCGCCAGACTATTCTATCGGCTGTCTTCCTCCTGGCCTGGTTCCATTCTAGTCCTCGGTCCTTCAAAGATTGTCTAATGTTGTCCTCCCAGCGGACTCTGGGTCGTCCTCGGGGTCTGGATCCTTGGCTCTTTGTTTCCCATGCTTGTCGTGGTAGCCGATCTTCTCCCATTCTGCAGACATGGCCAAACCATCTTAGTTGGGACTGTTCTACTTGGGTCTGTAGGGGGTGGCATTTTAGGCCTTGACGTATCGTCTGGTTGCGTACCATGTCTCTTCTTGTTACTTCAACCACCTTCCTCAGATACTTATTTCTGAGGTTTGGATCTGGCTGTTATGGGTTGTAGTCATTGCCCATGACTCGCATCCATATGTCAAGACTGGGACATAGGTGGAGCGGTATACAGCCATCTTCGTTTTCTTACCAACCTCTCTCTTGCTGAGGAATCCTCGATTTATGGCCTGAAAAAGTCTCCCAGCTGCTGCTTTTCGAGTGGCCAACTCTTCTTTGATGCCTCCCTTTCGGTCTATAATAGCTCCGAGGTATTTAAAGTGGTCGACCTGCTCCAGGACCTGTTCTCCCAGCTTAATCTGATGTCTTCTTTCTTCTCGTGATATCACCATGGATTTTGTTTTAGAGCTGCTTATGACCATCCCTCTCTTCTCCAGCTCTTCCTTCCAGACTTGCAGGTTGGATTGGAGATGTGCCTCTGATTTAGCAATCAGGGCAACATCATCAGCAAATGCCAGCTCTGAAATATAGACCTGTCTCATCTTCCAGTACCCCACTGAATACTTTCTTGTTCTCTCCTTACATGCCTTGATGACATCGTCCATAAGGAGTATGAAGAGGTAAGGTGATAGGATATCACCTTGTCTTACACCAGTGGTGGTCCTGAACTCTTCTGACTTATGGTTTGCTGTCCTCACATAATTTCTGCAAGACTTGTAGAAGCTCTGTATAGCATGAATCAGAGGTGCTGGAATATTCTTCCTTGCCAAACAGTCCCAAAGTTTGCTCCAAGGGACCCTGTCAAACGCCTTTTCCAGATCTATGAAACAAAGATGGATCTCACTCTTGTACTCAAGGGCCTTTTCACTCAGCTGTCTGAGTGTGAAGATTAGGTCTTGAGTACTTCGGTTTGCTCGGAATCCGCACTGGACCTCATCCAATTGTGGCTCAGCTAGGCGTCGGAGTCTCTGCTCTAGGATTCTAGAGTAGATTTTTCCAGGGACACTGAGAAGGGATATGCCTCTATGGTTTCCACACTGTCGATTGTCACCCTTTTTGAAAATTGGTGTTATGATGGCGATCTCCCAATCCTTTGGTATGGTCTTGTTGCACCATGCTGCCTGTAGGACCCTTAGGAGTAACAGGTCGCCTGATGCTCCCATGTACTTAACCATTTCTGGTGTTATACCATCATGCCCTGCTGCTTTGCCCATCTTGATTTTCTCCAGTGCTGCCTTCAGTTCTTCCATCTTTATGTCATCTTCATCACCATTGGTTTCCTTTTCTGTGCTAGCGGTTATCATTTCTGATGTTTGACCTTGCTCACCATCAAGGAGTTCTGAGAAATATTCTTTCCATCTTTCCATTACTTCCTTCGGGGCAGTAAGCAATTTGCCTTGCTTGTCCTTTATAAATTTGAGAGGGCATTGTTTTTCCTTCCTCGTGTTCTTTAGGGTCTTATAGAACAATTTCTGGTTTTCTTGTGCATCTTTTTCTAGCTTTTCTCCAAATTCTTCCCAGGACTTCTGTTTTGCTGCTAGCACTTTGTTCTTTACTTCTGTTCTGAGTGTCACATATTCTCTATATTTTTCCATTTGTCCTGTTGTGTTTTTAGCTCCTAAGTATTGTTTCCATGCCATTTTCTTCTCTCTTATTTTCTCTTTGACTTCCTCTGTCCACCAAGGTGTCCTCTTTCTCTGGTTCCCAAGTCGGACTTCACCACATGCTTCTGCAGCAGCTGTCTTTATGATATCCTTGAATTTAATCCAGAGGGTTTCCAAGTCATCAGGTTGTTCTTCTGTGTTGCTCATCGCTGCAGCAATAAGCCCCTGATATCTGGTCTTAATTTCTGGCTCTCTCAGCTTGTAGGTCCTAATGCTCATTTCTCCTGCTCGTTTACTTGGTTTCTTGCGTGATGTTGAGCAGTTCCTAGGCTGAGCAACTCTTTCAGTTGTTCGTTTGATTGTTAGCAGGTAGTGATCACTTCCAATCTCTGGCCCCCTCCAGACTCTTGCATCTCGGACATATTTGAATGAGCTTCTCCGAACAATGGCATAGTCGATCACTGACTTCTCATTCTTTGTTGGTTCACACATCTAGTGTATGCATGTATGCGCTTATGGGGGAACTTTGTGTTTGTAATGGTCAGATTCTGCTCACTGCAGAATCTAAGGAGTCGCTTTCCATTGTCATTGAGAGTATCTTCTCCATATCTTCCGATAACTCCACTCCATCTAGCATGGTCATTTCCAACTCTGGCATTAAAATCTCCGAGCATGATAACTTCATCTAGGCAGTCATCCACTGTCCTTTGAAGCAGCTCGAAGAATTCCTCCTTGACCTCTGCTCTCTCATCCTCATTTGGCCCATACACTATGACCAGGTTGACTATGGTTTCTCCTTCTTTTAGTTTCACAACCATAATGCGCTCTGAGACAAAGTTCCACCCCTTGATACTATCTTTTTGATTTTGGGCCACAATGCAACCCACACCCCCTTTAGCTCTTTCGGATATGGGTACACCACTGTAGAGCAGCGTGTTGCCATTGAGATCCATGACTCCTTGTCCTTTTTTCTTTGTTTCCGTAATAGCCAGGATTTCTAGTTTTGCTTTCCTCATCTCTTCCACCAGCTCCTCTTCCTTCCCATTTATACTTCTTGTGTTCCATGTTCCATAAGTCGTAGTCCGTAGTCCGTTCCAGTTCGTCGCCTTTAGAATCAGTCCGGTTTTCTCTCTTTTATTACTCGTAATCGTGGTTTAAAGCAAACAGGTGATTGGCCTGTTGTGCCTTTGCATGGTGGAGGGGCTGCCTCCTTACGGCCTCCATGCAGGCCGCCCTCCTCCTTTTTCATCCGGGCTTGGGACCGGCATTGGCGGAGTTATAAGTTTTCACATTTATATTAATTCCCTTGATTTCTCTAGAATTTCTCTTTCCCTTGATTATGGCACCTAGCATGTATAAGCCTTTATAAAAGTAATCGGAATAACTTAAATAATTCCCATGGCGTCACATCCCACAACCTAAAGCACAATTGTGACAAAATTCATAATAAGGCATACGATACATATACATATGGACTCAAGGATTTTCACTTATATATATACAAGGGGATTGACATAAATCTTGGGCCTGACCATGAAGGAGTCACAGGAGGAAGATGAAACTTGGCACATTTAAAGTTCATCATATTTGCACTGAATGTGTGAAGTACGCGTTTGTTTCTTCAATGGGTTTTCCCGCTACGGTGAACGGCGCACTGTACCCTGTTGACCGGATCTGCTTGCTCCAAAGATTTGACAAAACAATGGAAAAGAAGGAGGCCAGAGTAGTGATAAAATTTCTGATGTTTCAGGGGAAAACACCTACAGAAATACACAGGGATATGGAACCAGTGTTTCGTGATTCTTGTCCTTCATATACTTCGGTAAAAAACTGATGTCAACAGTTTAAGTGCGGCCGCTCAAATGTTGCTGATCTGCCAAGATCTGGTAGACCAGCCTCAGAGTGCAACGATGAAAATGCAACAAGAGTGAAGAAAATCATTGACCAGAATCGAAAAATGACAATTGTGGAGATAGCTAGTAGAGTAAAACTAAATGAAAGCACAGTTTATAGAATTTTACACAACAGACTGAACATGAGAAAAGTGTGTGCACGCTGGGTTCCGCGACTGTTGACACGTGAACAGAAGCAAACGAGCGTAAATTGCTGTCAACAGTTGCTCAAAAAGTGTCAGTCAAAAAATTTTTTGGAGACCATGGTGACAGTAGATGAGACTTGGGTACACCATTATGACCGCGAATCCAAAATTGCCAGCATGCAATGGAAAACCCCGGGCTCCCCAACACCTGTCACGCCGAGAGCGCAGAAATCTGCAGGAAAAGTAATGCTGACTGTTTTTTGGGACGGCAAGTTGTCCTTTTAAAAGATTATCTGCCTCGTGGCAACACAGTTAATGGACAGTACTATGCAGATCTTCTCACCAAACTAAGAAAGGTTGTGACCTGGAAACGAGGGTGATAAGGGTGGATTTGGTGATGCTTACTGGCCACTATGAACGTTGTCCAAATCGTTGCTAAAATGTAGCCAAATGTATGGTACCACCCCCTATCGACACCAGGTATATAATAGACTGAAGTGCAAGGTGTCTTGACTGGTTTGTTGTTGTTGTTGGTGTAGATGGGATGAAACTTCACAGATCTACAAAAACATGAGGTATGACGTGGATGTCATAAAAGTGCGAAACTGCTGCGGACGTTTCCATCATTTATTTGGACGCCACAAGCACAGATACGTTACATAAATCATAGACATCAATAGTTCAATGTATTCAGCATTCTAAAGTTTCTTCATGAATCTGCATCAAAATCCTGCAACTGTGTCAGCTGCATATCATCAATGTTCATTAATTAATAATCAATACTCCTCTGATGCTGGCAGATCAGATGTACAAGATAAGTCTATTATTGTCCGCACGAGAATAGCATTTCAGGAGTACAGGTCAAGCTGACCTTTATAGCATCCCTAAGTCTAACCCTCGACATAGATGCAATCGCTGGCATAGCGAAAATCCTAGAACATAATAATTGTTCCCTGGGCCTAGAGCGACCCGTGTGTGTGTGTATGTATATATATATATATATATATATATATATATATATATATATATATATATATATATATATATATATATATATATATATATATATATATATATATATATATATATATATATATATATATATATCAGGTATAAAGATACCGGTGGTGAAAATTCCTAGTAAAAGGACCTCTCCATTCTGTAACACACAAGCGAGCAGAGATCGACAAAATGTCTAACATCTAGGTAGATCATAGAGTTCAATAAAGGAGGTATTACCTTTCTTCAGAATCAACACCACAAAACATACGCCTCCTGGCGGTTTTGAATCATATAGGGAAAGCCTCGTTAGCTAACTAACTCACAGGAGGACTATAGAATTCCCTAACAAAAATCACAGACGCACAAGCGTCCTTTCTCTGCTCAGTACATCTCGTCGAATCCCTGGGCGGAAGACGATTCTAACTTTCTTAAAGTTTAGACATGCGCAGAACGCATACATCTGACTAACACTCACAACGAAACGATGAAGGAACCATTTCAACAAAGCTATGTTCAGAAATCACGCCTTATATGGACATGGGAATAAAACTCAACCCTAGTTTCAATCATTCCAAGTAATTGTTGACTGATACTACTGTATAAGGAGACATCGTTCGAATAAATGAATCAGCGAGTCAAGACACAAGATAAGATAACCAACGAGTCAACCAACAAGAGAAGTTAACCCCCATAGTACAATGTACCCATAGTTTAAACAAAGGTTATCTGCCTTAGATCACAAAAAATTTAAAGTGTACAATTCATACCGATTAATTACACACACAGTCTTAGGAAACAATTCTGTGCGCAACATTACCGCACCCCCAATACTAATAAATCAGATGTTCCTCTTAGACATGGATATAATCGTTCCACAGCAGGTAAGAACTTGACATACTTCATTGTTGACATAATGTCCATACTCTCGCAGACGTCAATGACGTGCTGCGAAAATATCAATAACACAAATTTTTATGGTATATGCTAAATTTCTTAATACAGTAATCAAAATATAATATATAAATTGTGGCGATGTGAGCTTTTGGCCCGTATATTGCTAACTAAACCTTCTTTCGTTATACCAAAATCAGTAACAGAACAAGGCAATTACAATGCTATAAATTCCCAAAATGAGCACATATGTGCTAATATATCCTTATAGTAGAGAACTGTTATAGATCTCGACGTTTAACAGGGAATATATATGACAGAAGAATTAAGTAACCCTGCACCCGTATGACTCATATTGTGTTAAGTAACCCAAACATATAGAACACGGCTGTTTGCCCGTCATTAAAAGTGGCTAAGTTAGTTCTGGACTGTCCGATTGGCAGAATGGTTAGAGCGCTGGTCTCTTGCGGCAAATGTGCCGGGTTCGATTCACAGTATCATCATGCTCCAGTTTACCCACCTGTAAATGGATACATGAATTTGCTTTTGAGAGGGAAGGAAAAGGCAGCGAGGAAGGAAACTGGTCACACCACCTCTGGATGCTGGACCTAATATAGAGAAGTCTTTAACACTTCACTTCTCTGTGGTAGTATCTAGTATGTGGCTACCTTGACCTGTTTACGTTAGTTCTGAGCCTGAACGGTTGACCCAATTTCTCACCAGCGAGGTCACAGCTTTTTCTGTAGCGGGAAATACCTTATTTACTTACTTACGTACTTAGTCGTTCCTCTTCTACCGTGAGGTGTAGAGGTTTGGAAGGGAGAGCACTATCTGTCCTACCGGCTATCTTCTTCCTGACTTGGTTCCATTCTAGTCCTCTGTCCTTCAGAGATTGTCTAATGTCCTCCCAGCATCCTGGAGGTCTGGATCCTGGGCTCTTAGTTTCCCTTGATCAGTGTTTCATGGTTCCACATGTTCAGAATATACGGTACATTTCAAATCTACACTTCTGTATCATTTTCATGGCAAATATTTATTAATAATAACTTTGAATCATATAAATACCAGTTGATTTTATTGTAACAAATGCGTGAAACTTAAATCACTGCACGCGCATTCCTGTTAATTATAGCACTAACATAATTTTAGTACAAAGTCTGAACATGCGCGCCGTTCACATTGCGCATCCACACCAACCTTTTTGCGCACTTGTATTTGGCGAGTGTTACTATAATCGGGCGTTACGAACGCTTCTGGCAGAATTAGCTGGGAATTTATTATTATTATTATTATTATTATTATAAACGATATATATATATATAGTACTTTGCAAAAAAAATGGCAGTCATATTTTCGCAACGCAGCACACTCATAGAAGCAAATAATAATAAAAACTGTATGTCCAGAGGAAGATTGGTATCTCCCCTATGTATTTAACAGTGGTTTTAGTACAATATAATGTTTCCTTCTCCAGTAAGGCAAGCCTGGATGCGGCGAGGCATACTTCCCACAATTGTTTGTAGGTAATTGTGAGACAGACTGTCCCAGTATTTTTCAGCTACCTTCTTCAATTGTTCAACGTCTCTGAGTCCACTCTTTTTTAAATGATTCTTGAGTAGTGCCCAAACGTTTTCAATTGGGTTTAGGTCGGGACTGTTGCTGGGCCACTTCAGCACTATCACATTCTTCTCTTGCAGCCATGCTTTGGTGGTATAAGTTGTATGCTTTGGGTCATTGTCATGTTGAAATGTGTACCCATCGGGGTACATGACCTGCATAAATGGCAGAAGGTGTTCCTCTAGTATGTCGATGTACCTTTCTTTCGTGAGAATTCCTGTGAAAACACACAGTGGGGTTGCACCTCTTTCTGACACCCCTCCCCAAAGATGGAATTTCTGGGTATGTTTCGGTCGCTGGTACACAGGGGTTACAGAGTCTTTCGTCCAAATATTTATTTGAGCAGGATAAGACCAAACAGAACATTCATCTGAAAAAATCACATTGTCCCATGACAAATTGTGGTGTTCGTGGCACCAGTTCAAGCGCATCTGTTTGTGAGTCTCTGTGAGCAATGGTGACGAAATTACCCGCATTTTTGTGTAATTCATCCTGTATAGCTCCCGGTTGACAGTAGCATTAGATACCTCTGGGCTTCCCAACTCGATCATGCGCTGCCGTATGTTTTCTACACTCTTCATTGGCCCAGCCCGAACGATTTGGGCGAGACGCCGATGGTCCTTTGTGTCCAAAATTCTTGGCCTCCCACTACCTTCTTTTCGCTCGATTCCATTACCTGCTCTTAATTTACTCACAACTCTGTAGACAGTCCGTTCAGGAATGTTCAAGGTTTTAGAAATGTTGGTACATGTTTGATTCCCTTCATTCCAAAGCTGTGAAATTAACATACACTTTGACTTTGTATCCATTTTCTGCCCCTAGCATTAGAAATTGTCGTCTGCTCTATTATCAGGGGACTTTACTCTACGCTAATTTTTTTTTTACTTTTGGTAGTGTTTGCTCACTTAAGTGGAGTGCAAATTTGGGGCAGAACATGCATATTTAATTAGATTTCAGCATATTTAGCTGAGCAATATGACTGCCATTTTTTTTTGCAAAGTACTGTATAATCAACCCCAGCTTTTATTGGCTATTTGTGATTTTTCTAGGCAATTTTTCATTCAGTAGTTTGCCATTGCTTTCTGAACGGTACGGCGCTTATAACATTGTTTAAAATCCACACAAAGCGATCTACTACCAAACCGCCTGCAGCAGATTTCGAACCTGGTATATCTGGATTATGAAACTGCGTTCATATCCACTAGGCCACAGACGCCGACATATATATATATATATATATATATATATATATATATATATATATATATATATATATATATATATATATATATATATATATATATATATATATATATATATATATATATATATATATATATATATATTTGCAATATAATCCGTTGTAGAATTGCTTGTACAACTTTCACATACAGTGAAAGCTAAATGAGTTAGTAGATAGGTAGATAGACAGAAAACAGCCAGATTAGATAGATAGATAGATAGATAGATAGATAGATAGATAGATAGATAGATAGATAGATAGATAGATAGATAGATAGATAGATAGATAGATAGATAGATAGATAGATAGATAGATAGATAAACAGATAGACAGATAGACAGATAGACAGACAGACAGACAGACAGACAGACAGATAGACAGATAGATAGATAGATAGATAGATAGATAGATAGATAGATAGATAGATAGATAGATAGATAGATAGATAGATAGATAGATAGATAGATAGATAGATAGATAGATAGATAGATAGATAGATAGATAGATAGATAGATAGATAGATAGATAGATAGATAGATAGAAGTGTCAACATACTCGAATATTCGAGTGTCGGTGATGCATGAACGTTCACAAGCGACATCTAGGTGATGAAATTTATCACAGGCAATATTGAAGATTAAAGCAACCAATCATGAGTTCTATACGCGAATTCACCTGAAACACTTGAGTGTCTTAGATTCTATATTTGGAATATGATCTTACGTCTGTCGCAATCTCCACGTCAATTGTTCGAAAAAAAGAATATTTAAAAGTATATTTTTCTTTAAAATAGTAACTGTGTCCTGGCTATCTTCTAGAACAATGTTTCTTTACATTTTTTTTTTTGCACCACGGTCACTTCAGATTGTCAGGTGTCATGGGGTTCCTCCCGTTAGCTCTGCAGTAGTGGTCCAACCGTGGCCAAAACTCAAGAGTAACTAATGTGGGTCTTCAAAGGTGTCTACCTTCGCACAAGATTACTCTTGGCAGAGTTGTAGCTAGAAGGACAATGATGCTTCTACCTGAATGTAGTCTTCACAAGATATTCAGAAAAGCGAGAACAATGCTGCAGGAGGCTGAGCAAATGTTAACTCTAGTATCTGCTGTCAACTTTTGTGAAGGATAGGGTTTTCTTATAATTCGTTAGCGCATTCAAGCTCCCAGCTGAGATAATTCAGCGAAATTCCTCTTATTATGCAAAATTTAGAATTATTGATGTACAACTTACGCCAATCTTTAGGCTCACAGACTGCTGGCTCAGATAAATAGTTTAAGGCAGCTTGACGATGCCTCTTACACGTGGTCTGGGTGTTGTTATTTTAGCAATAAGTTCCCACTTTGACTTTGTGTTACAGTTTCCTCAGATTCCGGTTTTCCGTGTTAAAATGGTATAGTTTTCCTGGGCGGTAAGTCCTCAATATGCTCAAACAAGGTCCGGTTTGGTAAATGAAATCTGCTGCTATTCTTAACTCTGGCAAGGTCTGGTTGTCTTCTTGGGGCGAGGTGAATTTTCACAGTGTTCTAAACTAACTAAAGTATCAGGTTATATTGTCTGTTTCGTTCCTGGCAAGCGTTGTTTACTACTACACCAGGACCCAATCAGAAATGGGGTTATTCCTACATCTCGAATGCCGACCAATAATTACAATCATGCTTGGTTTGATTGCGTCAATTCAAAAAATTTCCTCATTGTAAAATTCTGCATGTTATTCAAAAGGTCATGTCTCCCAAATATGGGCGTGAAAGTTCCGAATATTCTTGTCAGTGATTAGAAATAACTTCTTACTTTTATATCAAGTCATATCATCGTAATACTTCTATCCGGGTGCTATTACCTCATTTCGTCTTCCAGGTGCATGTCTGTAATATGTCCGCAGACGGGTAATTTATCTCCCTGTCCTTGGGCCAATACCGACACTCGTGTAACCATCTGGGCTTTGACTCTTCACGACAGTAATTTGGGAATGCCAAGCGTCATATCAGAGCTAAATAAACTGGCTGGGCGTACGTCGTGCGAATCCGGTGCGGCCAAAGTTTGGTACACGAGAATTTTACCAACATGACTGTCGGTCAATAATGCATCACCTGTCTACTCTCTCAGCAGGGATGGTCAGGTAAACAGACAATATGAATTATTACTGACAGGAGTGTAAGGTGATTAGAAAATAGCTAATATCTGCTTAATAACAGAAAAAGAAAATGTGCCGACCACAGAAAATTCCACGTAATCAGTACTCACAACAAATGTAACTGACTACTGCCGGAGAGGAGAAGAGATCGACACAATAATTCCGTCCTATCCGGAGAAGGATATGGATCCAATTAAATACCCGGTCCATAAAAAATGCCGTGCAGAAGTCGGATGTGTCGACCGAAAGGTGCAGATATCACAGCTTAGGCGCAAACAGACACAGCGCAACCACCGTCCTTTTCAGGGCGAACGAAGAAGAAGAAGAAGAAAAATACCCAATGAAGACTACGGACCTTTTCGCATTATTCAAATAATTTTTACATACAAATAAAACATTTTATTACAAAGAAAAAATCGTTAAGCTCAAATAAAGTCATATTGAAATATAAAACGGGGTTGGAGTGGCTAAGAGGTACCGCGTCCGCCTCGAGTTCTAGAAGTACCGGGTTCATTTCCCAGTTGATAGAATATAATTTATGGAAAATTGTTTTCAGAATCTAATGGTCCTAATGATGTCATACTCCTCCCAGGTCTCATGGGTAATGATAACCTTCTCGGGTAAGGGCGAAAAAACTAGGAGGTCCCGTGTGGAAGTTGCACACGTTAAAAATCACACGGCACTTGGAAATCGTAAAGAGTAGGCCTATCAGGCCGCTGTCCTGGGAAAATGTAAAAATTAGAAACCTACCCACAACAAAAGTATTTATAGAATATGCGATTCCTATATACATACATTGGGATTTTCACCGGTGCTATGGAGTTCGTGCACTGTGCTGAGATCTTCCTTGTGTGATCTAAGTGGGGAGATCGGAGCACTGATGGAGTTGTCCGTGTGCAGTGAAGACAGTCCTTAAAACCAAACCAAACCGAAATACAAAAACAATCTGCAAAAAGAAAGAATGTCTTTAAAAGCAACAATCTATGATAATTTCGCGAATAAAACTGACTGTGAAAACATTACAATTTTTCAGGTCATGTACACGGGCCACTTGAACCCAATCACTGTCGGGGTCCTCCGTGGACCACAGTTTAAGAAATCCTGTTCTTGAAAGTAGGAAAGTCTGGAGTTTAAAAAAAGACGAAAAATCTTCAATGTACTACCTTGCTGAAAGAGGAATTTGACACTTTCTGAATTTGATAGAATCTAAAATCTTCTTTAATGACTTCCTTTTTCCTTCCTGGCTTTCTCGTTTTTATTTTCTTGTTGTATTTTGTTTTTCGTTCCGTTTCTGATTTTTATAGTTTATTTTAATTCCCAGGAGTTTCTATTGGGTGTTACCACTTCCTGTTGAATGCAGTCGTTCCAGCTAATTGACTTTGTGCATCGGATTCTGCATTCGCATCCAGTTCTTCGATTACGTTTTATTTTTAAACTAGCAATAACCCGTCAAACTTGACGGGTTTTTAATTATAGTGTGCTGTTTCCGTTCCTGGATGAGCAGATCTTATAGTGTTTTTGGTTTCTTTCTATTATACGGTGTAATCAAACTGTTTATGAACACCGTCATTTGAACGGTTTTCTTTGTTGATTGTAACTATTTTCGGGAGAGTATATATAATGGAAACAATAAATTTTTTCAACTCGGTTGCATTCCTCAGCTGTGACCAACGTACACACGGCGAGAATTATGTTATTTTAGATTCATTTTAAAAGTTCTTTTGATGACAACATTTCACGTAAAAGTGCGTGGATTGTTTTCAAAGAGTGTTCCCTAATAATAAGTGGTTTTAACGAATACTTTCAAGTTTAGCGCTACTAATTTCGTGAAAGAATAAAAAAAATAAAAATAAAACCAAAGTATTTGTTTTATATAACACCCACGCCGCGCAAGTTGCACACCGTGCGGGGCGCACTTTTTTTTCTGGCGCGAGTTACTATTCTGGGTAAGCCACTCACGTCAGTTGTTTTTCTGTTGTCTAGTGTTCTACTTCTTTATTTCTTACGAGTGCCTGAAAACATACATTTATGTTTGTATAATATTTATTTACTATTTTGAGTGAGAACGACCGACGTAAAATGCATCGGTAATTATGTTAGTTGTGGGACTGATGGGATTGATTTTGTTTGTGTCATCTTTGTATATGGCTTCTTTGCATTGCTATCACTTTCTCGTTGCGTGTTTTTACTTGTTTATTTGTTATTCTTCCCTCTTGTTTACCTTATTATGTATCACTAACTTTCAGTTTTCGCTCATTTCTGTTTGTTTACCTTTTTGTTTGTCTTATTCTTTGTCATTTTCTTATAGTCTTTCTCTTTTTATCATCGTTGTCTTCTGTTAGCGATTGTGGCTGATGGAACGTATATCCCCAGGACGTCCCGTCAATTAGTTTATTTTTAATTTGTAAAACTGAATTTATACATAAATAGTGAATGAAACTCGAGGCCTTTGAATAGGTAATTACCAGTAATTTATAGATAACCAGCAAGCAGTCTTAAGACAAAAGAGGTTACTAGACAACAGAAGCGAAATATAAGTGATAGTTTCATTGGAAAATAACATTTAAATTTGTTTTCTATTGTCTGGTTTTCTACCTCAATTTTCTTACAAGTGTCTGCTTTTACGTTTATTCATTTAAAACTGATTCCATATGTCATTTCTTATCTTTGTTTTTAATATAATCCGTACGAGATTTACAGCGGCCTCCTTGATTATCTACACATCTTTAGGAAATAATTTCAGGTTATGAGAAAATCGTGTTTGTTTATAGCGGCAATATAACCGCTTGACTGTAGCGTTCAAAATGTTTTAATAAATAAGGTGCCATTGTCGTTTTCATTTCCACGCCAATCTTCATCAGCTTGGTCGGTAGGGGTCTGTTTTTTTTTTTTTATTGAACTGTGCCCATTAATCTGTCGGCACGTCTGTCTATCTCGGGCCAGTATAAACCAATCAACGCGTCTTTCTCCATGAGCAATTCTCTTGGCGCTGTTGACTTTAAAAGAAATTGCGGTACATTTTATCTCAAGGTACGTTGGCTTGGTAAAATTGGACTTGTGACTAAACGCACCAGAGTATCTAAACAATCTCTGACTTCTAAGGTCGTCTCGTTTGACAGCAAGGTGAGTTTAAAGCCAAGATTAGATGACCGCATTTAATTATATATATATATATATATATATATATATATATATATATATATATATATATATATATATATATATATATATATATATATATATATATATATATATATATATATATATATATATATATATTGATTTGTGATATAATGTAGATAACAAACATATAAATCCATGAAATGATATAGATGAACCAAATTTAGATGTATAAAGTATTTAAGATGACCTCTTTAAGATATGTAAGTGAAGTCTGTGAGAACATTTAGATCCGTGAAGTGATGTAGATGGCCGTCTTTAAATTCGTGAAGGATGTAGATTATCGAGTATGGATGCGTTTATTTAGGTAGATGACTACATTAAGATGTGAGAATAGATAATGGTTACTACAGTTAGATTTAGTCACGTTTCCGATGCTGGATAGCTGTCAGTCTTGCTTTCAAAAAGACGTCATTATTCTAGGCTCTGTCTATGTTAAGTGCTGGGTCTCCTCCATATGGATTACCGTAAAACAGAGCGCCTAATTGTAAGAAAGTGTTATTTTGTTAGTTCGTCCACCCCGAAGAAAGATGGCGAAAGTGTACGAGATCGTACTTTCTGACATTAAACAACTGGCAATAGAATAAACTCTAAGCTATACTATGCTTATTTTTATGTCTTTACTCACCTCTACCCCGTTCCGCGGTAGCATAGTGGTTAGTGCACTGGCTTCCTAGCTCAGTGGTCTATGGTTCGATCCCCAGATGAGGTGGGAATTTTTTTAGGCCGCAAATGGCTCCTGGGTCGACCCAGCCCCAACTGGGTACTAGAGCAACTCTGGGAAGGTTAAGGCGGCCGGCGTGATGCTGACCACATCACCCCTAGTGTGCCGATGGTCAAGAAAATATGGGCCTAATACCATATTCCCAATATGCCTCAATGGGCGTGTAACGGGATCCTTTACCTTTTACCCCGTTCAAGGCACTGCTAAAAAGTCGAAGCCAAATCGTGCTCCTATCGGAATACTGAGTTGGTCAAAATGCGGGTCATGTTGTTTGTTCAAGTTATTTTGGTTCACATTTTTTTTTACGGGGTGGGTTAACCAGCCGCATGCCCAACATTCATTCGTCGCTTTTACGACATACATAGGGTGTCACAGAAGAACACACGGAGGAGATAGTTATAGAAATATATTACAGGAATGAGGAAGACAGAGAAATCTTGAACTGTTGGCTCGTCACAGGAATATTTGGCCGAAGTTTGTTGAAACACTTTACTCTTGGGAAAGTAAAGGGTGAAGAATGACTAATCTGGTCAGTGCCGCCACTAGGCTGCTATCATGGCTTATGTATCAACATATGTACTCTTTATCTGATGAAGGAATGAGCCGCAGCTGAAAAATGCTACATCATAAAGATATATACATATGTCACGGCATGTTTTATGACAACTGTAACAGGAATATTCTTCGCTGGGAGCATAACCGATGTATTGTTATTGACCGTTCAGAAATTTATAGTCAGAGCTGTTTCAGTTCTCGTGACCCCGAGATCAATGACGTGGTCTTGTGATCACAAACCGCGGGACTGACGGGAGGTCTAGTCGGTTTGGAGCAGCCTGCGGTGTATTATTTACATAATGTGAAAAAAATGTTCAGGCAGATAGGGCTCGTGATCCTTGATTGGTAGCGTATCTAAGAGAAGGTAAAACTGAAACCTAATCACCGCTGCCTTGCGGGAACATCCGTTTACGGAAACGTCTTTGGGAGTAAACCCAGAGGATAAATCCGGAGTCGGGGTCCCTAAGGCAGTCTAATGTTGATTCGACATTATTCTGGCAACTCCTGCGACGTGGCTGGTACTGAACTGTATCGGCTACTGCCGTTCCTGTGGACCTACCGGCTGCGTGGAGAGGGGGAACATGCTGCATGGGCAACAGTGTAGTGGATTGATGGTATTGTCTGATTGTGATATTACTTATTGTTATGCATGAGGTCAGCTGTGAAGGCTCCTGAGAGAAGTGTAGCTGTGAATTGTCAGAAGGCCCTTCTTGCTACCACTACGACCTCACACCTATCTTTTTTTTTTTTTACTAATGAATGTGGCTACGTTAAAATTCTAGGGTAATGATCTGTAATGTGTTGTGGTGGTTTACATACACACACACAGATATTTAACAAGTCTAATAATAGTAATAAAATGTTATAACACACTGAACTAACTCGAGATGTGTAAAATTTGGATAGTAATTTTCTTTAAATTTATTTGTTCTGAACCAAGGTTTTATTTTGGTCAGAACATATGAAAGGTTTTGCAATTATGAAAGAAATGCATGAATATGACATAATAAATGAAAGGTGTGTACATATGTATGTTACTAGACTAAGTAATATTACTACTGTTTATAGTTGTAATCTATTTGGGAGAACACTTAATGGATGTGCTGTTAGGGTGGCCTCATCACTCCCTGTCTATGGCGACTACACATTGTCCAGTTATTTGATGGAAATTTTATGGGTGTGTTAGAAAATAAGTTGAGTTGGTGAATTCTCAGCAGACCAGACGCTCACGTAGCTTGAAGGTGTAGCTCTGGTGCTGAGATCTGGTGGCCCCACCTCTCCGTGCTTGGGGGCAATATCAGGCTGCTCTGCCAAAATATAGACTGCACGGGTCCACTCTTGTATTAGTTAACTCATCATTTGACACCACATTGGTGCCAAATAAAAACTCACAGCTCTGCAATAAAGTATTGGTCATGTGTCAGAATTCCATCCTCTAAACCATTTCTGGACACAACACGACACACAACAACACCACATAGACGGGTAAGATCTTTTTTGACCAAACAACACATCTTACCAATTTGGTTTCACATAGGATAAGTTCTCCCAGACTACATATTCTGAAATATGTTCATTAGCTTTCTGCCATAGAATAGGATAGGTGATATGTTTCACTGATCTCAACACTTGATCTGTCCTTCATAATCCTTACTGGAGTTTATGTATTTTATTTATCTCTAGACCCTGAACTGGGGCGGGGGGTCTAGAGCGAATCCTTACTTGTTGTAAGGGATAGATTTTGATATGGCAGTATCAAATCACTCGAAACATTAAACACATATTAAAATATACAAAGAAATACTTTCAGTCTTACCAGAATTATGAATATAGAACACAGTTAATTGCTAGCAAAACTCAGCTGAGCTGCTGGCTTTAGTATGGCGTCCCTCTAAAGATATCAATTTGCTTCTGGGAATACACCACTATATTATTTACTGTGTCTACTAGGACAACTTATAACGAATGGCAAAAATGCGAGACTGAGCGCCGATAATATATTCATCTATGGCCAATCACCGCCTTTTTCCCTTTCAAATTCAAACCTACTACCAAAAAGTCATTTCAGTCATACCTCAGTCAAGTATGCCTTATTGTCTGTTGGTCCGTCCGTCTCTACTTGCGTTTCAGAAAAAACACACTTGTTTTTTTGAACCAACTCTGCCTTCCCCTACACAATTTTGCATTAAAGTTATTTTTAGCCACAATTCTCCAGCCCAACCCCTCTCTTTCATACCAACTAGATTTTAGCACTTTGAGTCTCAAGACTGCAGTTTTTGAAAATTAGGGACATTTTTGTTTCAATGCAGACGCTCGCTGATATGAACAACACAGTCTTTTGTCAATATCTTTCTTATTATCTATCCGTCTGTATAAATAAAAGCATATTATTTCACTGCTCAAGATGGGCCATCCGGCCAGCTAGGTTTTATATTCCTAACATCATTATTAAGAAAAAGTTACTTTTCAAGGTTAGTTGGTTTTGTAATGCGTTCGTCACTGCATTCAAATAAACGGACTAAGTTATCGCAAAAGCGTCCAAGAAATGACTGTTGCATATAATAGCTAAGGTCCCTTTTGTCGATTTCTTTACCCTGTGTCAACTTGTGGACGTGAATTTTTTTTTTCCTTGCCCCACCAATTTGCGTCCTTTTAGCCTTGCTAGTTTCAAGCACGTTTCAGTCATATTTTTTTCTCTGATCTCCGTTCTCATCCCGCTCCAAGGGTAAACGTTTTGCCTCCACGTCTAACAATTTAAATTCCATGGCGGGTGGTGACCCGCGGCGTGGGCGATCATGTATTCTAGTAGCTTACGCATTAGTTTTTATCGCTACGTTGCATCATTGGAGATATTTTAACGTTGTATCACGGTTAATTTTATGACAAACAGCTTGATGTCCATATAACTGTGCCCAAGCTCGTGCCCTGGAGAGGACACTCCCGCTTCATCCTATAGGTGTCGGCACAACACGGAAAGTAGCAGTTATTAAAAATTATAAAGCATAGTTGGGCGACCGCAGCTGAGGTTCAAAGATGTGTGCAAGAGAGACATGAGGGCACTTGCCATAAATCCAGCAACCTGGAGGAATGAAGCTGCCGATCGCACCAAGTGGCGATGGTCTCTACGGCGTCACATCAGATTTGGCGAAATGAAGCTCTCAAGGCAAGCAGGAGAGGAGAAAACGTCGAAAGGAACACCAGGAAAATAAGCAACTTTGGGCTATCACTTCAAGGGCGCTGTAGTGGATTTGATGGTACTGTATGGTTGTGATATTACCTAGTGTGATGCATGAGGTCAGCTGTGAAGGCTCCTGAGATAAATGTAGCTGTGAATTTACAGAAGGCCCTTCTTGCTACCACTTACGACCTCACACATATCTTTTTTTTTTACTAATGAATGTGGCTACGTTAAAAATCTAGGGTACTGAAATGTAAGGTGTTGTATTAGTATATACAAACACACACACAGATATTTAATAAGTCTAATAATATTAATAAACTTTATAACACACTGAACTAACTCAAGCTGTTTAAAATTTTGATATTAAATTTTCTTTAAGTTTATTTGTTCTGAACCAAGGTTTTATTTTGCTCAGAACATATGAAAGGTTTTGAAATTATGAATGAAATGCATGAATATATGGCATAATAAATGAAAGGTGTGTACATATGTATTTTACAAGACTAGTTAATATTACTACTGTTTATATTTGTAATTTATCTGGGAGAACGATTAATGGATGTGCTGTTGAGGTGGCTTCATCACTCCCAGTCTATGACTACCAAACATTGTCCATTTACTGATGGGAGGAATACAAGTTTATTTCCCAACATGGTATGTTCTAGTTGATGGGAATATAGTTGGTGTGTTAGTTAGAAAATAAGTTGGTGAATGTCCAGCAGGCCAGACGCTCACGTATCTTGACTGAGTAGATCTGGTGCTGGAATCTGGTGGCCCCACCTCTCCGTGCTTGGGGGCAATTTAAGGCTGCTCTGCCAAAATACTAGACTGCACGGGTCCACACTTGTATTTTACAACACAGCATTTGACACCACTTTGGTGCCAAATAAAAAACTCACAGTTCTGAAATAAAAGTATTGGGTCATGTGTCAGAACTCTACCTCCTGAGCCACTTCTACACACAACACTACACAACAACACCACATAGACGGGGTCAGATCTCTCTGACCATACAGCACATCTTACCAAGTTGGTTTCACATAGTATAAGTTCCCCAAGACTACATATTCTAAAATATGTTCATTAGCTTCCTGCCATTGAATAGGATAGGTGATATGTTCCACTGATCTCAACACTTGATCCGCCCTTCATAATCCTTGCTGGCGTTTATGTATTTTGTTTGTCTCTAGACCCTGAACTGGGGCTGGGGATCTAGAGCGAATCCTTACTTGTTGAAAGGGATAGATTTTGATATGGCAGTATCAAATCACTCGAAACATTAAACAATATTAAAATATACAAAGAAATACTTTCAGTCTTACCAGAATTATGAATAGAGAACACAGTTATATGCTAGCAAAACTCAGCTGAGCTGCTGGCTCTAGTATGGCGTCCCTCTAAATATTGCAATTAGCTTCTGGGAATTACACCACTGAAGAATTACTGTGTCTACTACAGGACAATTTATGTTGAATGGCAAAAATGCGCGTCTGAGCGCCGATAATATGATTATCTGTGGCCAATCACCGCCTTTCCCCCTTTTCAAATTTCAAACCTCCTACCAAAAGTCAATTCAGTCATCTCTCAGTCAAGTATGTATTATTGTCTGTTGGTCTGTCTGTCTCTACTTGCGTTTTTTACAAAAACACACTTGTTTATTGTTACGCGCAAATAATTACTTTTTCCAAAGTCTTTGTATGATCATTTTTCGTATGTATGATCATTTTTTGACTGAAAGGTGTATTATGTTTTTTACAGTCAAAGGGACATAACCCGAGATATCGAGACTACAATTTTTTTATGAGTTTGCCTTCTCTTGTATAGAGACACGTTCGGTCTATAATTTCTTGAACGAAGCGTGACCATATCTCCTTATTTGGTAGTATCAGTCAACTGTTGTAGATGTCTGAAACCTGTCTTAACGCTTCTGTTCATGACCATAAAAGGCGCGACTGTGTAAGACTTTTATCTCGAATGTTCTTAGAATCGTCTTATGTGAGCGGCGACTCAGATATTGGAGTTCTGCGCATGTCAAAACTGGTAGTTCGTTTGGTGTGTTCCGCCCAGCTGGGGAGTTTAGAAATGGTCTGAGCAGCGAGCGGACGCAATGTGCGTCTTGTGATTTTCTGAGGGAAATACATTGTCTTTGTGAGTTAGTTAGCTAACTAGACTATTTCCCAGTATTATTCAAGCCTGCCTGGAGGCATATGTTCGTGGTTGATTTCCGAAGAAAGGTAATTCCTCTTGTATTGAACTTTATGCTATCATCTAGAAGTTCGTCATTTTGTGGCTCCTTGCTCGCCTGTGTGATTCAAAATGGAGAGGTACTTTGACTAGGATTTTCGCCACCGGTATCTTTATACCTGAACTAGTTATATATATATGGGTCGCTCTAGACCAACAAGACTATTGTCTGTGTTCCAGGATTCGTTATATCAGAGATCACGTCCAAGTCAGATGGTTAGACTTAGGAAGGTTATAAGGGTCGGTTTGACCTGTATTCCATGTATGCTATTCACGTGCAGACAGTAAACGGACTTATTGTACACATCTGATCTGCTAGCATCAGGAAGGGAGCATTTATTATTGTCTATGAACATTGATGATCTGCAGCTGACACTGTTGCAGAAGTTATATGTATGAACCTTAGGCACCCAGATCTGTGCTATATATATATATATATATATATATATATATATATATATATATATATATATATATATATATATATATATATATATATATATATATTATATATATATATATATATATATATATATATATATATATATATATATATATTATATATATATATATATATATATATATATATATATATATATATATATATATATATATATATATATATATATATATACATATATATATTATTTATACAGCTTCATGAACCAGAACTTTATGATATCGAATATACAGAAGCTATCTATTATACACTATGAATATTTGAGATCTGGATTCCTACACTATATCAGAATTATTATTAATGAATGCAGACATTCATTGAACTGTAGTGTGTTATAACGGAGCTAACGTACCTGGCATTTTGGCGCACCATTATCATTTTTGGTGGCCAATTGTTGGTTTACTCTGGTACCAGCTATCAAGGGGGTCAACAAACCCAGACATCATCATCAAGCTTTCAACATTACAGTTTCAACTCATCACCTCAATGTTTGATGAAAGATTTTGAAAGTACCCGGCGTTGCTGAAAGTTGGAAATTGTTTCAAAATACCCGGCGTTGCTCGTCAAGTTGGCAGTTTTCCTACGATAGAAGGACAAGTGCCGAGCAAATCGATTTCCTGATCTGTTAGGAAGAAGGACAAGTGCCGTAACAACTGTTCCGGATTGAGAAGGTCAAGTGCTCAAGTCAATTCAGAAGGTCAAGTTCAGAAGCTGTTTTCTGTCAGAAGCTCATTTCCGTCGTCGTGGCAGTTTATGAGAGCAGATATGGATCAACGTTGGATCATTGTCCTAAGAATGCTGATCACATCCTGTTCTGAACTGTGCTGACGTTGTGGATTCATAGAAGTTAAGTGGCCTGTTTTGTTTGTGAACTGTGCCCTTATGTTCTAACTGAGCCTTCTGTCTCTCACATTTTTCATACTGTTTACATGTTACATGTTAAATTTTATTCGTATTTGAATATTTATATGTTTATATTTCAGCGGGTTTTTTGGTTGGGCGGTGTCTTTCAGTAGAAGATACCACGTCACAGAGGTTCTACTGTTAGCGTTTTCGTTAGGGACTGTGCGAATTTGCTACTGTGAAATTTGCTAGCGACAATCGTTGCTATATCTGTTTAGTTGTGACGAGTTGTGCTTTATTTTCGTTTTTTGTATATTTTTTTTCTCTCTCTCTTTCTGTTTTTTAGTTTCGATTTCATTTGTTTGTATTTGTAGGTCTCCTCTTTTCTATTATTCAATTCTTTACAAAATTGCTGTCTATACACTGTAGCGTCATTTGTTTGTCATATCTTCGCATATTTCTTTTTAGTTTTCGCTGTTTATTTATTTGACTTATGCGAATGTTTTCGTATTGCTTTGATCTTTGTTATTGTTTACATTGACTTTGATCTTTGTTGTTGTTTACATTGACTCTGATCTTTGTTATTGTTTACATTGACTTTGATCTTTGTTGTTGTTTACATTGTTGGTGACCTTTGTTATTGTTTACATTGTCTTGTTATTGTTTACATAGTTCTTGCATAGTTAGCTTTCACTATTGTTACATATATGCTTATGCACTATTGGTCTATAGTGCACATATCATAACTAACTGGTGGTTTTTTGCTTATGCACTATTGTAGTGCAGTTATGATAAATAACTGATGGTTATGCACTGATTTGTGTAGTGCACTGATGATAAAGAGGTGACTTGTGATATTATTATACATTTGATAATACAAGTTGGTGTCAAGTCTTGTTTCCCACAGAGATTGGAGTAAACATAGTGATTATACAAGCACTTTATTAAGTCTTGTTGCTATTAAGATTGAAATAAGATAATTAATTATTTCAGGTTCTGTACTCACATTTTAGACATCATGTCTACATTTGAGTACTTTATTGAGCAGGGTAAAACCCTTGGGAAGACTGGTGATAAATTAGAAGAATTTGCGACTGTTCAATATGCCAAGGCATTGAAGTCGGAGGAAAAGAAAATGAAAGAACAAACTGAACAAAAGAGAATAGATGCTGAAAATTTAAAACTGCAGATGCAGGTAGATGAAAAAAGATTACAAATGGAAATGGAAAAACAAAAAAGAGAAGCAGAATCTCAGGAGAAGAGGCTTGAAAAAGAAGCTGAAAATAAGAGACTTGAAATAGAGGTTGAAGAAAAAAAGTTACAGGCTCAGGCTGAAGAAAAAAAGTTACAGGCTCAGGCTGAAGAAAGAAAGTTACAGGCTGAGGCTGAAGAAAGAAGGTTACAAAGAGAAGCTGATGAGAGAAAAGCAAAAATGGAGCATGAAGAAAAACTCTTAGCTTTAGAGTTAGAGAAGTTAAAGTTATTGAACACTGGTAATACTAATGATGCAAATAAGGTGTCAGATAAGACTAATGCTAAGGATTTCAAGCTTAATCTACCAGCATTTAATCCCTCAATTGATGATATAACATTTTATCTAGATAGATTTGAAAGTGCATGTAAGGTGCATAATATAGATAAAACATTATATGTTTATCATCTGTCCAAGATACTTAGAGGTGATGCTTTGACTTTGTTGAGTATGGTAGATGTGCCGGACAAAAACAACTATGAGGTTGTCAGGGCGGCATTGTTAAAGAAGTACCAACTTAACGAGGACGGATATCGTCTTAAATTTAAAAACATGTTACCAGAAACTGGAGTTGAATTCTCTGAATTCATCTCAAGCATACGTCTTACTTTTTTACGATGGGTTGAGTTGTCTAAGACAGAAAGTACATTTGAAGCCCTTATGGATTTACTACTTAGAGACAAGGTCATGTCTTCTGTTAATGAAGCTTTTCTTTCTTTTCTTCATGAGCGTAAGCCTAAAAACATAAAAGAAATGGAAGAATACTGTAGCCAGTATGTTACTGCGCATCCTCACATAACCATTAGCAACTCTAAAGTAAAAGAAGGTCTGCCAGTTGCTTCGGCAGCACCTTATGGCCCAAATTTTATGCGTAAATTTCAGGGTAGCCAGCAAAATTTCAATAAAAAGAGTAACCGTAATTATGCCCAGAACCATAGTAATCAATTCCAGGGTGATTCTTCTTCCCAGAACTGGAGACAACCTAATACTACACGGTATTCTACTCCGGTTAACTTTAGAAATTTTCACAAAGGTAATCGGCATAGAGGGAAATATTTTTTGCAGAGACCTCAATACCAAGATAATAGAGGTTCTCAACAGCATAGAGATGGTAATGACAGTTATGGAAACTGGAACTCAAACCAGGATAAAAATTACAGTAGGGACTTTAATGATAATTGCAGAGGCAATAATGGTTGCGGTAGATCGCAACATAAGAGAAAAAGATATCAACAGACGAATTCTGTTCAACAAGAATCTCAGGGAGCAGATAAACAGATTAATAGTGATAAAGACCATAATGCTATCGGATGCTCATCTTTTGATTTTGGTAGAGCAAATAAATGTATCCAATGCAGTACTTTATTTGATCCGAAGACCGTTAGTACTCTAAGCTGTGGTCATACTTTGCCCGCTCTTCCTGCTAATGTTGCTCATGATGGGAGAGGTTCTCTTATATTACATAAGGGGCTTGTAAATAGTAATCCAGTCTCAGTGTTGTTTGATTCTGGATGTACTACTGTTGGTGTTAGGCAATCTCTTGTAGATCCATCCTGTGCTACAGGAAAGGTCATCAAATGTGTCACATTTGGTGGCACGTTGGAAAAGTATCCTACTGCCATAATACATATTGCTACTCCTTTCTTCGCGGGAGAGGTCCACGCGTGTCTACTTCCAAATCCTATTGCGGACCTTATTATTGGTCGTATTCACGGAGTTAGGGAATGTACCCCACAGCAGATTGCTGTTTGGGAAGAGCAAAACATTGAAGCTACCAATGCGGTGGTCACAAGAGCACATGCTCTGGATCCACCTCAAACTTCATTAACTAATAATGATGAAGTAAATGACCAAGATAGTCACTTGACTATTACACGTGACTCATTTATCAAATTGCAAGAAGAAGATCCGTCTTTACAAAAATTCTTCATTCTAGCAAAAAAAGGTGATCCTAATCAGAATACTGATAGAAAATCTTGGATTTCTATGAAGAACGGCGTACTTGTACGTATGGTACAAGACTCGACTACGTCCACTCATTCACAAATTCTTGTGCCCAAGAGCATGAGATTGCAAATATTGCAACATGCTCATGACTCGCAATGTGCTGGACATATGGGTTTTTCCCGTACAAAGTCGAGGGTTCTTGCGGCTTTCTTTTGGCCATTTGTGAGCAAGGACATACGAATTTACTGTCGCTCTTGCAAAGTATGTCAGGAGGTCAAATCTAAAGGACCACGACATGCTGCGCCTATCCAGGCTGCTGACATTCCTATTCGCCCTTTTCAAAAAATGGCAATAGATATTATCGGTCCTTTTAGAATTAAGTCAGCTAGAGGACATCAATTTATTCTTACATGTGTCGATATGTGCACACGTTGGCCAGAGGCAATACCTCTCAAGAGCATCTCAACTGCTGATATCGCAGACGCTCTTTGGCTGATATTTTCTCGCTTGGGTTTTCCCGGAGAAATATTGTCAGACCATGGCACTCAACTTATATCAGACACTATGTCACAGGTAATGTCTATGCTACATATTAAAAGGTCTCTCAGCAGTATCTATCACCCAATGTCTAATGGGTTAGTCGAACGTTTAAATAGGACTCTGAAAACTTTACTTGGTAAGATAACTGAGGATCATCCTCAGGATTGGGACAGGGTCTTACCCGTGGCTCTCTTTGCGTATAGAGAGGTCCCCAATGAACATACAGGGTTTTCCCCTTTTGAACTTGTCTTTGGCGCGCAACCGCGCGGCCCTATGTCTTTACTTCACGATCTAATCACTGCCGATAATATTAGCGATGAAACTCAATCTTCTTATGAGTACGTCATTGCTCTTAGGCAAAAGATCATCGAGGCATGCAAACTAGCAACTTCTTCATCCGAATTTGCTAAAGAAAAGGCAAGGCAGTTTGCAAATAAAAATAGATGTCTACGACAACTTTGTCCAGGTGACAAAGCTCTCGTTCTACTTCCTTCAAGGGAGAACAGACTTCTAATTGCATGGAAAGGTCCATATGCAATAGTCTCCAAAATTTCTGATGTCGACTATGTTGTCGATATTGATGGAAAGCATAAAACTTTCCACATAAATATGCTCACTGAATTTTATGAAAGACTTGACTATTTGCAGCCTATTTTCCAGGCAACGGACAATTCTCAAGCACCTCATGGTCAGTACTCATCTCTGTCAGTTATACAGGATGAGGAAACTACTTTTTCTGATGTCAATCTTCCTCTTCCTATGGTCCCACTTTATTCTACGGAATCTTGGAAAAACGTGACCGTTTCTCCAAATCTTTCCGCTGAGGAACATCGACAAGTTTCTTCGATGTTGCAAACATTTCAGGATGTTCTTACAGACATCCCGGGACACACACATGTCATTGAACATGACATTGTGCTAACTGATCATAATCCTATCAGAGTCAGACCTTATCCAATACCTATCCATTTCCAGTCTCAAGTCGAAAAAGAATTGGATGAAATGATACGTTTGGAAATCATTGAACCATCCACTTCAGCATACTCTTCGTCTATGGTTATTGTTCGAAAGAAGGATAATAACATTCGCATTTGCGTAGATTATCGCAAATTGAACCAAGTTACGAAGTTCGACGCTGAACCTATGCCTTCATTAGAAGAGCTACTCAATAAACTTGCTAATTCTAGATTCTTTACCAAACTAGATTTGTCTAAAGGTTATTGGCAAGTTCCGCTAACTGAACGTGCCAAACCTTTTACAGCTTTTTCTACACCTAGGGGTTTATTCCAATGGAATTTCATGCCTTTCGGTCTTATGAACGCCCCTGCTACATTCGTACGCATGATGCGGCGAATTCTCGCATATCGTACAGATGTCATAGCATACTTAGATGATATCTGTCTATTCAGTGATTCCTGGGAAGATCACTATTTGGGTTTATACGAATTACTGTCTACTCTTCGCGAGTATAACTTGACTGCAAAACCCTCTAAAGCCTTTATAGGATTTAGCGAGATTTCTTTCCTAGGTCATCGTGTTGGTCATGGTCTTTTAAAGACAGAGCACCACAATGTTTCAAAAATACTTAACATTTCGGTCCCTAAGACGAAGAAACAAGTACGGAGTCTATTAGGTTTGATCCAATTCTACGGACGATTCATTCCGAATCTGTCCTCCATTATGGCACCGCTTTCTACTTTATTGAAGAAAGGGTCGCCTAATCTGATCCGCTGGTCTAAAGAATGTCAATCCTCATTGGACCAGGTTAAAGTCCTATTTTCATCTCCACCTATTCTTAGGTTACCTACTATTGAGAAGACTTTTGTTCTTCGAAGTGACGCCTCGTCAACTGGGATTGGGGCAGCACTAATGCAGGAGTATTCTGATACTCTGCATCCGGTGATGTATATCTCTAGGAAATTAAATGCTGCAGAAAAGAATTACTCGGTTTTAGACCGTGAGTTATTGGCTATGGTATGGTCTATTCTGAAGTTACAAAGATTTCTTCTAGGCGCACACTTCATTGTGGAAACCGACCAGAAAGCGCTTACTGCTATTCAGAGCACAAACTTGAAGAGCTCGAGGTCCACTCGTTATGCCATAGCTCTTCAACCATTTCATTTCTCGGTTCGAGCTATCCGTGGTTCGGATAATGTGATGGCAGACATTCTGTCCAGATGCCCACACGATTCCACATGATTCTTCTGTCATATATATATATTTCCTGATATACAGTCCAATATTATAATGACATGTTAGTAGATTTTTTCTCACTTTTTTGGGGGGAATTTATAACATTGTACCATGTAATTATCTAAGAAGGCTTAGTTAGTGATATACGGGCCAAAAGATCACTCGGCCACATTTAGATAATATATTTGCATAATTGTATTAAGAGATTTACCAGTTATCTTTAAGATTTGTGTTATTGATATTTTCGCAGCACATCAGTGAAGTCTGCGAGATTATGTCCATTGTGGAACATTGAGGATATCAAGTCCTGTCCTAGATTGGGAGCGGATGATGTCCACAACTTCTTCTATTGATTGTTTTATGTCAACAAAGAATAACATTGTATTAGTTATTAATTACTGATGCATTATATAATGTAATAATATAGTGCGGTATATTAGTATATTACACCGCTATTTGCACAACACATTGTATGATATCATAATGATATATTTAATTTCATATATTGGTATGAGAGTAATTTGACTTTTATTATGATGTTGCCATCATTGTGGCGTGTGTTGGTGGCACCTTCCTGGAATATATACGCGAATACTTAGATAAATTTTTTCTCTAAAGACCTGAGATATGATCTCAGTTTCGCTCCATGCGTTGAGCTAGTTTGTTAGGTATATATCCGCGCATCATACGTACGTTAGGAGCCTAGATTTTTTCCGGCTCCAGGATTTAAAAAAAAAATGTTTCATTTTTTTTTTCCCGGGAGGGTGCGGTAATGTTACGCACAAATAATTACTTTTTCCAAAGTCTTTGTATGATCATTTTTCGTATGTATGATCATTTTTTGACTGAAAGGTGTATTATGTTTTTTACAGTCAAAGGGACATAACCCGAGATATCGAGACTACAATTTTTTATGAGTTTGCCTTCTCTTGTATAGAGACACGTTCGGTCTATAATTTCTTGAACGAAGCGTGACCATATCTCCTTATTTGGTAGTATCAGTCAACTGTTGTAGATGTCTGAAACCTGTCTTAACGCTTCTGTTCATGACCATAAAAGGCGCGACTGTGTAAGACTTTTATCTCGAATGTTCTTAGAATCGTCTTATGTGAGCGGCGACTCAGATATTGGAGTTCTGCGCATGTCAAAACTGGTAGTTCGTTTGGTGTGTTCCGCCCAGCTGGGGAGTTTAGAAATGGTCTGAGCAGCGAGCGGACGCAATGTGCGTCTTGTGATTTTCTGAGGGAAATACATTGTCTTTGTGAGTTAGTTAGCTAACTAGACTATTTCCCAGTATTATTCAAGCCTGCCTGGAGGCATATGTTCGTGGTTGATTTCCGAAGAAAGGTAATTCCTCTTGTATTGAACTTTATGCTATCATCTAGAAGTTCGTCATTTTGTGGCTCCTTGCTCGCCTGTGTGATTCAAAATGGAGAGGTACTTTGACTAGGATTTTCGCCACCGGTATCTTTATACCTGAACTAGTTATATATATATGGGTCGCTCTAGACCAACAAGACTATTGTCTGTGTTCCAGGATTCGTTATATCAGAGATCACGTCCAAGTCAGATGGTTAGACTTAGGAAGGTTATAAGGGTCGGTTTGACCTGTATTCCATGTATGCTATTCACGTGCAGACAGTAAACGGACTTATTGTACACATCTGATCTGCTAGCATCAGGAAGGGAGCATTTATTATTGTCTATGAACATTGATGATCTGCAGCTGACACTGTTGCAGAAGTTATATGTATGAACCTTAGGCACCCAGATCTGTGCTATATATATATATATATATATATATATATATATATATATATATATATATATATATATATATATATATATATATATATATATATATATATATATATATATATATATATATATATTATTTATACAGCTTCATGAACCAGAACTTTATGATATCGAATATACAGAAGCTATCTGTTTACAATAGAACTATTGAGTATTGAATCCTACATGACTATCAGCTAATATGATTTTGAATGCTGCATTCGTTAAACTATGTTGGTGATGACAAAATATCATGACTGTTTTGTGGCGTGCAATAAATGGTATAAAACATAAAGCGAAGTTACCATTTTCATGACTCTACACATCATGTTGCCTGTGTTGTACCCTGTGAACTATTCTACTGCAACATACACAGCAACACTATAAACCAGAGAAGACACCTACATCTTGCACTTTTATACCAGGTGTCGATAGGGGTGGTGATTTGTCGTCAGCCTAAATCCACTTTTGGTGGTCAGACCCTTTGGCTTATCATTCCAGTTAAATCCACCCTTATCATTTATACATGCATTTCCTACACGAATCTGCCTCTAGAGTTATTTTTAGCCACAACTTTCCACTAATTCCCCCTCTCTTTCATTCATCTAGATTTTAGCACTTGAGTCTCAACGCCGCAATTTTTTGAAAATTAGTGACATTTTTTTGTTTCAATGCAGTCGCTCGCTGATATGAACAACACAGTCTTTTGTCAATATCTTCATTATTATCTATCCGTCTGTATAAATGAAAGCATATTATTTCTCTGCTCAAGATGGGCCATCAGGCCAGCTAGGTTTTATATTCCTAACATTATTATTAATAAAAAGTTACTTTTCAAGGTTAGTTGTTTTTTTGAAATATGTTCGAGCATCTTCTGTAATGCGTTTGCCGCTGAATTCAAATAAAAGGGCTAAGTATCGTAAAAGCGTCCAAGAAATGACTGTTGCGTATAATAGCTAAGGTCCCTTTTGTCCATTTCTTTACCTTGTGTCAACTTGGGGACGTGAATTTTTTTCCTTTCCCCCACCAATTGCGTCTTTTTAGCCTTGCTAGTTTCAAGCACGTGTTCAGTCATATTTTTCTTTTTTGATCTCCGTTCTCATCCCGTCTACAAGGGTAAACGTTTTGCCTTCACGTCTAACAAGTTAATTTCATGGCGGGTAGTGACCCGCGGCATGGGCGATCATGTCTTCTAGTAGCTTACGCATTATTTTTATCCCTACATTTTATCTTTGGAGATATTTTAACGTTGTATCGCGGTTAATTTTATCACAGGCGCATTCCCAAAGTCAGTTATGCCTGAAGAGGCTTTTATTATTATGAGAAAACAAATGATGTTATATTTACATAATTTAAAAAAAATAAATGTTCTGCAAAGCAAAACAAGGATGTTACATTTACATCAAACGTAAAAGGATGTCATATTTACATAATGGGAAACACTGATCTTATATTCATTTACTCTGGAAAGATGGTTCTTATTTTTTAAGTAAGCGGAATACGATGTTTTTATATACAACAATGAAACATAGCAACTTACATTTGCATAATGAGAGAAAATATAGACTGTATATTTACTTAATAAAGATGAATAATGTTGTACCAATCGTGTGTAACAGGGGCTGAAAATTGAAAGAACTATCGATTCATTCTTTAAGCAAACCAAATTATGCAGCACAAGTGCATGGTTGGCTACAGTGGTAGTAACTATTACCTTGTCGCTGATGAAAACATAAAATTATCTAGACTCCAGTTGTCGTTATCGTTACTTTAAACACGGACTAGAACAGAAGAGAGTTTGTGTCGTTCCCACCATACTGCCAACATTATTGTCAATATTTTACCCTACCATGCGTGTCATAGAAAACGACTAATGAGGATTGGACATGGAATCGAATGTCCCATCATAAAGAAACTTAAAGCCAAATTAAAAAGAAAAAAAGAAAAAAAAACTTCAGCATCATGGGAGATAGAAACAACTTGAACGGATGGCACTCAACATGTACTAGTTGGAGGCCTGTATTCCATTGGGAGCTGCAGAGAACTCATGGCAAAAGTTCCGATCATCTTGCACGCATCTGCAATCGAGAAATAGTCTAGAAGAAGGATCTGACAAACATGTACACTGGAACCGCTGAAAACGACATGCACATATAACATTATACAACCATACCATACAGATAAGAATACATATGTATTGACAAGAATACACATATACATACAAGAATACACATATAAAGACAAGAATACACATATACAGTCAAGAATACACATATACAGACACGAATGCACTTATACAGAAGATAATACATATATCCAGATGTGGTAAAGTGGGATGTTATAAATATTTATAGGGGACTTAGTGTACTGACTGAGATCAGCTGTGAAGGTATCTGTATCTAATATGTGTAGTGTTTTACAGATAACCTTACTTGCTACCACATTATAACTCAGTCAGAATTATTCTGGAATATTGTGATGACTACGTTAAAGGTCTACGGTATGTATATGATGAAGTGTAAGTCACAACAACAACAGACAGATAAACAATTTAATTTATTCCACCACACTTGACAGCACTGTGACACTCACACACATTTAACACTCTATAAGACTATCTTAAATGAGGCACTGGTAAATTTTCAAATATAAATATGTATTAATTACTTTTACTAATATATGTATCCTGATTCAAATACAAAGTGAACCAGGAATCACAATCAATTGTAATTACAATTTATATGTACAGAATTTATCAATATGAACCTTGTAATGACATATTTTATTAATATTATCCTATGTGTGTCAGTTGTGTAGTAGTAATATGAGGTAATACTGGTTTTGTTTTTTCAAGCTATGTTGTTATTTGTCATCATGACTTCAAGTGTTTGTTTATCTTGGAAATAGTATGGGGAAAAGTTCACAGTTCCTATCAATTTAAACACTGTTTTATTATAAAGTCAGATTTTGAGGGGGGGCATAATGTTGAGCTCCTCTGGCCACAGACGCTTATCTTTCGTGATGGCGGCAGGAAAAGACTCCTATGCTCGATAGCCTCCCTGTGTTCTGGAGACATCTCACTGGTCACTATCTGGACCCAGGAGTATGCTGTCAGCCTCTAGGTTCAGCAAAGCTCAGACCAGGTGCTGCTCAATAACTTTAGGACCACGGTCCCTGAAACAAGAAGGTTGTACCTCCTATTTCAGAACTAATTTATAATAAATTTCCAGACTGAACACAATACATAACAAACACTGAGTTCAGAGCGGTAGGCCAACTGCTATCTTCATCTGAAACAATTTTCACCAGTATACTCCTCCCTAATGGTTACTACGCCTCTGCAATTCCAGCATTATTTCTTTCTAGTCAATAAGTTAGTTGTCAGTGTACTGTTTGGCAATTCCCTGTAGTTTTACTTCCTCCGACACCTTCTGTTCAGGTTGGAGCACTATATAGGCTTTACCTCATGTTCGCTACTGAACCACACATATATACAGACATAAATTATCAATTTACATTCAATTTTCATTAAAAGGATATCAAATATTTCAAGCTTACCACAATTCATGGAATAATACACAGTTACGTTGACTGGCAATGAATATAGCACAATTTCGATCTGCCGATGTCCCAGGCTTTTATTTAGAAAAATATGCACTGGCGCTCAACGCACTGGTTCTTTAGTAAGTTTATTTGAAAATGTGGTGCTGACCTGACGCCTCTGATTGACTATATTGGCGGGTCTAACCAATCGTGCCATGTTTACATAAGCGTTTGAAAAAAAGTACCCTACTACTGTTTCCCCTAGCAACAAAGAAGTAGTATTTATAGTCCGACTAATCGTGTTTAGCCTTACATTTACTTTCCGCCAATCAAATAGGAGGTAACATGTCAGCCTATTTCCCGTACAATGGTGGTGTGAAAATCTGCCACTGAGCAATTCTGATTTTGGTGTTGTCTGACATCCCTCACTATTTCTTTTGGCTATAGTTTGTTAATTCCTAGACTATTTGCGTAACGTTTAACATATTATTTGTCAGCAAGTCCTAAGGAACCCAAATATATAAATTAAAGGGGGCTAAGGGGCTGCGTTCAAAATATGTATTTTCCAGGATAGTCGTGTAGTTTTTTTTATTTTTTATGTTTAGAACCGCCACCTGTCCTGCTGTACTGTCAGACTAATGTCAGGATTTTAGACATAAAACAGTAGAATGTCATGTTTCCTAATAAGCGTTTTGTAAGTTTTTAAAAACTAACTCTCGTATGGGTAGTGTTGTTTATCACTGTCGATTTGAAAAAAGCTAGTGCTTGTGGCCTTACACGCGTGATGGTAGTAATTGTGTATCGCGAGACTGTGGTAGTATTGCCTGCGTTCCGGCTTTCAGCCCCTCCCTTTCTTTCTATCCTTAGTCCATCTGTCTTTCGTTTTTGGTAACGTAGTGTATAAAATGACATGAATGGAATTTTAAATCTAGGTCAGCTTGCGTATCTCAAGGTTTTTCTTAGAAAGGCAGTACACGTTTTATTGAAGAAAGCGTGTAGTGATGCAGTAGGCTTTTACTATCAACGTGGAACGTTACAATTTGCAGACGAATTAGAAAACAAGGGGGATTTCGAGTACAGTCATTGTGACAGCACTGTTCTTTACCATTCTTCTTTCCTTTTATTAAATTTATTTGTTAGGCTTTATATTTACTTTTTAATTTATATATGTGGATTAGAATTTCACACGACACCAGAAAAGAATACGCATATACAGACAACACTACAGAAAGAATACATATATTCAGACAAGAATACACATATACAGAACGGATACTTATATCCAGACAAGACTATACATAACAAGATTACAAATATCCAGACAATAATACACATATACAAATAAGAATACACATATCCAGACAAAAATACACGTACTTAGACAAGATTACAGATAGACAGAAAGAATACGTATATCCAGACAGGAATACATATATCCAGGCAAGAATACACATATACATAAATCATACATATATCCAGACAAGAATACACATATACATAAATTATATATATATATATCCAGACAAGAATACACACAGAAAATAACGCACATACAGACAACAAACACAGAGATAAGAATACACACACAGACTAGAATACACACACAGATAACAATACACAGACAAGTATACACACACAGATAAGAATACACACACAGCTAAGAATACACACAGACAAGTATACACACACAGACAAGTATACACACATAGATAAGAATACACACACAGACAAGTATACACAGACAAGTATACACACACAGATAAGAATACACACACAGCTAAGAATACACACAGACAAGTATACACACACAGACAAGTATACACACACAGATAAGAATATACACACAGACAAGTATACACACAGACAAGTATACACCCATATAATAATACACACAGACAAGTATACACCCATATAATAATACACACAGACAAGTATACACCCATATAATAATACACACAGACAAGTATACACACAGATAAGAATACACACAGACAAGTATACACACAAAGATAAGAATACACACACAGACAAGTATACACACACAGATAAGTATACACACACAGATAAGAATACACAGAGACAAGTATACACACAAAGATAAGAATACACACACAGACAAGTATACACAATTAAATAAGTATACACACACACAGATAAGAATACACACAGACAAGTATACACTAGCAGATAAGAATACACACACATATAAGAATACACACAGACAAATATACACACACAGATAAGAATACACACACAGATAAGAATACACACACAGACAAGTATACACACACAGATAAGAATACACACATATAAGAATACACACACAGATAGGAATACACACAGACAAGTATACACACACATAAGAATGCACACAAACAAGCACACACACAGATAAGAATACACACAGATAAGAATACACACACAGATAATAATACACACAGACAAGTATACACACAGATAAGAATACACACACAGATAAGAATACACACAGATTTTTTTTTTTTTTCTTAACCAGCGGCACTTGGGCTTTCAGCCCTTCGGCCCAATGACATGTCATTGCGAGGCTGGGGAACCTGAGGACTTTCCTTCCAACCCGGTCAGGAGCTTCGCTCCTTCCCATCCACAGAGGGTTTATCACAGGAGCCGTTTAGGTTATTCAGTCAAATTTCCGGCCGTAAACATTTCTTCAAACGCTGACGCCCGGGTTTGAACCATGAACACCTGGTCGCCAGTACAACGCCGAAGCCATTACACCAGCGCGGCTCCCATACACACAGATAAGAATACACACACAATAAGAATACACACAGATAAGAATACACACACAGATAAGAATACACACAGATAAGAATACACACACAGATAAGAATACACACAGACAAGTATTCACACAAATAAGAATACACACAGACAAGTATACACACACAGATAAGAATACACACAGACAAGTATACACACATACAGACAAAAATACACATATACACAAATAAGGAGAGGAGTAAAAGGCAACAGGATGCTGACGTTGTGACAGTCTAAAGAAGTCGATAAAGCATCTCCAGGGAGTCTGTCGAGCATGAAACAGGGATCTCATGTCTGAAAACAACAGATACGAGAATTTAGTCTGAGTTCCAGAAACAAAACTTTGTGAAGTGATAGAACAGGCTTTTATATCGTTCTTATTTTTTGACCTGAAGTGAAGTTATTGCAAGGCTGTCAAAGGATTAACCCTTTTACTGTCGTGTTGATGCGTTCAGCAACAGTACGTTTCCGTGAATCAACTTTTCTTTAAAAAGTTAAGCTGCAGAATTGTGTCGCTTGAGTCGTTTCGACGTCCAAGCAGGTAAATATAATCGGAATCTTCCATTTCCGGAAAATCGGGTACAGGCATACCTCGGAGAAATTGCGGGTTCGGTCCCAGACCACCACAATAAAGCGAATATCGCAATAAAGCGGGTCACACCTATTTTTTTTGGCTTCACGGCGCAAATAAAAGCCTAAAATCATGTTTACACTACGTCTATTAAGTGCACAATAGCGTTGGGTCTAAAAAGAACAATGTACTGTAAAATTAAATATTTTATTGCTAAAAAAAATGTTAATCTTCCTCATCCCAGCCTTCAGCGAATCGTAATCTTTTTGCTGGCGGAGAGCCAAAATCTATCGGAAGAAGAAGGCACGTTCTAATAAATAAACACGAATAATTTGAAAAAAAGCACAATATCTGCGAAGCGTAATAAAGCGAGGTATGCCTGTACTAGACTTCTTGTTCTTTCTCTAGGTCTTATTGTTTTTTCTTGTTATTTTTGTTCTGGTTCTGCGTGTTCTTGTCTTCCACGTTTTTCGTGGTCTTCGAGTTCTTCTCATTCTTTGTGTTCTTCTTGTTCTTGTTCTTCTCCGTATTATTGTTCTTCTCCTAGTTCTTGTTCTTGTTCTTCTCCGTGTTATTGTTCTTCTCCTAGTTCTTGTTCTTTTTTGTTCTTCTCGTTGTTCGTGTTACTGTCTTTTATTATTTTTTTTCTTTGTGTTCTTGTTCTTCTCTTTTTTCTTCTTCATCTCGTCTTCTCAGTTGAGTTCTTTTCCCCGCTGTCTTTTAATTGTATGTTTGTACATATATAGCCGCCAGTTGTTAAGATGAAAATGATATAAAGATTTTATGTATTTAATAACTTACTATATTTACTAAAACTGCAAATGTTCAACGAGATGGTGTTCATTTTGATCTAAAAGGCGAAAACACAACTATTAACAATGTGTACATATCTGGCTATGTACAGATGTGTGCAAGTTAACAAGTGAGAACTAGATGCATTCTGATTGATATCTCGAGCTCTTGACCGCTTATCGGGGGCGGTGGACAGATTTCTCACGTTGAGTTGACATTTATATAATCCAGTAGAAATGTGTGAACACTGGTTCACACTTATACGGTTTCACACAATTACATAAACCTGACCGCGTCCACTAGGATAGTTAGAAATGTAATGCTTTCTCGAAGACAGGAAGAATTTGATGCTTCCATCAGGATAGGTCAAAATGTGATGTGTTCATTAGGTTAGGTTGACATGTGATGTATCTACTAGGATAGGTAGAACTATGATGAGTTCACTGGGATAGGTAAAAATTTGAGGTGTCTATTAGGAAAGGTAAAAATTGTATGTGTTCACTAGGACATGTAGAATTTGATGCTTCTATCAGGATAGGTAAAAAAGGTAGACAATTGATATGTCTACTAGGATAGTTAGAAATATTACGTGTCATCTACGATAGGTATGAATTTGATATGTACACGAGGATAGGTAGAAATTTGATGTATTCACTAGGATATGTAGAAATTTGATGTGGTCACTAGGATAGGTAGAAATTTGATGTGGTCACAATGATAGGTAGAAATTTGATGCGATAACTAGGATAGGTAGAAATTTAATATGGTCACTAGGATAGGTAGAAATTTGATGTGTCTACTATGATAGGTAGCCATTTGAAGTGGTCACTAGGATAAGTAGACATTTGATATGTCTACTAGGATAGCTAGATAGTTTATACTAGCATAATTAGAAATTCGATGCCAAGGACAGCCAGGTCTGGACAGTTTAAATAGAGCTAGAAGGCTGTTGGACTTGGATCACTGTCGTAGATTTATGATAGGAGAATTAAGACTAGGGTTTGTCCCTTCTGAATAGGTTGGAATGAGTGACAGATACGGTGAGAGCTGGTAAAAAAAAAAAACACAATAGAATTTCCCCACGTGAGATGATAGGATGTGATATAGAGGCTGTCTTTGAGAATCGAGATAATCTTCTCTCTCTCACCTATCTTCTACGAACGTTTTTAAAGGCGTCAGACAGTCTACACACAGATATATATATATATATTAATATATCTCTATCTACTCACGGGCACGCACATACACGTGACGACAGGTAAACACACAGACGTGGGAAAACTATAACACTGATTATACAGATAATTGGGATCGAGCTGACCAACGCACTGATTTTTTTGTTCAAGAGAGATATTTTAATTATCATATCAAAATTTCTCACAACACCAAAAATTACATCAAGGAAAAACATATACAAATAGTCATAAAATTTAAGAAAATTCTACAAGGATGATAGCCCCGTTATGATCTTAGCTCTAGGTTTAGCCCACAGCCCCGTTAAGAGAACAGATGATGGCCCAAAGAGTTATAGATACGTAGGGTTGAGGCTAAGAGTTTTTCTTCTTTTCTCGTAAATGTATGCACAGAGTTGAATAATCTGATTTAGCCTAAGAAGTAAAGAAACTCTAGCAAATAGTAACAAATTCTGCAGGTTAAACAAAAAGAATTAAGACAGTAAATGGGTGACAATCTATAACTGTAAAATAACACTCTGATCTGCGTACACTCATTCATTCAGCCATGGCCATGGGTACAAAGTTATACTCACAACTTTGCTCGCTGCCTCTGGGAACATACTCAATTCTAGGACCTTCACACAGACCCGAAAATGCAGTCCTTGACCAAGAAATCCCCAGTTCCAAAAGACGTACTAAACTCTCAGGGAACGATTCCTTGGGTGTTCTAATTTTTCGAATGTCTGATTAAGTCACATAAAATATTGTCCAGGCACGAAAGTTAGCAGAGCACAATGTCATTAGCTTTGGTTTCTAGAATTTAAGGAATGTCAGATCGGTGTCTACTTTCAGGAAGTTACTATATTTGGTCACCACAGTACTAGTCAAAACTCTGTCGGAATGTTTCTGATCTTTGCTTGCCACAACGGGCTGAAGTGTACTGAAGAGTTATTCTGGAAGAATTAATTCTGGCGCGAAGGCCTCTTACTTCATTTAACTGTTACAGTTCAGGTAATGAAAGTGATTTGTTTCTTCCCAAATAAAGTTCACGTACTAGAACGCTGGTAAAGTTGGGTACCACCGTTTCACTATATAAAAGAAAGAACACATATCAAATAATTTTACAATATGTACTCAATATAACTTACATTTTAATAGCAAGCCTACAGTTTGACTTATATTTAAAGCTTCCCGTAAAATAAGTTATATTAAATAAGTCAAACATCATGAATTAGAAAATACATACGTATTTCGTCAACACTCAATGATGTATCTAGCGTTATAAGTTTAGTTTTTTTAAAATATATTCTCTTGTCTGATTATTTAGAAGTTAAATTAAATTTCTTTATTAGCCGACTGAATTTAAGCAAGAAATATAATTTCTGTTTTCCACTGAAACGCGTCACTAGAAAATAATACAGACTATATAGATTAAGCCCTCTGTTCAAAAGAACTAGTTTAAAATTAAATCGGCGATTTAACACTTAATCACTTCACAAAATTCTAGAGAACTACTATATAATATTTACCTCAAAACACAGCACTACAGGATATCGCACAATTAAGAATTTTTACGCTCATATTTATGGAAGTCTAGAAGTTCGACAAATTGTCGCAACAAACTAAGAAACTTCGCTTATACAGCTCTACTCTTCGCAAACCACCTGTCTACTGCGATTTATTGAGAAGAATGAAAATAAAGTTTCAAACTAGGTTTAATATTTTAAAATCAGACAAAGGATGAACTATTTCCCCCCGCCCCGATCTCTCCCCCTTCTCAACAGCTACGTTTAACTTAGAGGCGTGTCGTAACTGCCACCAGGGCGATTACGCACCTGCGTTGACAAACTGACCGGGAAAAGCGCGTGTCAGTTGCAAATCTCAGACAACCGTCTGCCGTGCCACGAGTAATCTCACCCTTCGTTTAACAAACTAAAAAAGAAAAGGGTGTGTTAATTTCAAAGGTAGACAACTTGTCTGAAAGGCAGGGCAGTTTTCACACTACAAGCTGACCATGGCCCGTGGAGCATGAGTGTCATATGCGAAAAACCAGACCCTCTGTCTGCCTGCCCGTTCTGGCGGAGTGAATTCTCACACTACGGCCCAGAACTCGGCCGAAGAAAACACTGTACCCGTGGGAACAGCAGACAGCTGTTGGCTCTCCCGGTCTGACGGAATGCATTATAACGCTTCTCGTCTGACTGACATCCACGTAATACCATCTAGTGCGATACTCAGTTTTGAGAAACAAAACCGGTAAAGTTTAAAAATACTGAAGAAAATATTTTTCGCAACCGAGTGATGCGAAAAATACAGGAAAAACAAGTATGGAAAGATAATAAAATGAAAGGATTAGGGTGAGAGAATAGGAAGAAGATGTAGGTAATTTAATGACATAAAGACCTACGTGACAATCACTACTCACGTGTTATCTTCATGCTGACTGTTTCAGCCTAATCCATAAGTAAGACTCTGAAAAAAATATTTTAACAAACATTTTGTAATATGTGACACAAATCCACTTAACGTATCAATAGTAGTTTACAGTGGGTCCATTCTTTCTCTGTTGTTAAAATTTCAACTTTATTATGTCTTATGTCCACGTTTTGTGGGCCGTTTCATGTATATATATATATATATATATATATATATATATATATATATATATATATATATATATATATATCTATATATCTATATATATATATATATATATATATATATATATATATATAAGAATACGTCATATCAGCAGCAGTTTCAATGATATATATGCAGATACGAATACCCTCATATCAGCAACTCGGGTTAAAGACTTAGATGCTTTCAAAATTGTGGGTCTGTTCATGTATTATCTCAGTAGACCCCGCTGAGCACGTATAAATTCGCGTATCACAGGAGAATGAGTTTATTAAATGTGTGCTTTCTACTCATCAGTTATTCTACGACGATATTGTGAAGATAAGGACACAGATGTTCCTTTGTGTGGATCTAACATCCCTTACATTTAAACCAACTACTTTCGCTATCTCTCCAGGTTGTAAGTAGTGAACGACAACACAGATAGCATTGATAAAACAGTCGCAGCAGTCAGTTATATTAATTATAACGGTTCATTCATTCATTCATAACCCTCCACTCCCAAAGGAGCATAGGCCTTCAACAAACACATGCCAAGTCCTCCTGTCACGTGCCATCATCTCAAGTTCTTTCCACGTTCTCCTCATCATTTTCACTTCTGTTTCCAGCTCTCTTCTCGATGTGCTTCTTGGTCTACCTCTGCCTCTCTTGCCCTGGGGGTTCCAGAACAAGGACTGCCTTGTAATGCTATCAACAGGTCTCCTCAGTGTGTGCCCAATCCATCGCCATCGATTTCTTCTCATCTCTTGTTCCACTGGCACTTGTCTAGTTCTTGTCCTCAGTTCCGCGTTGGTAACCTTGTCATACCATTTTAATCCCTCTATTCTACGCAAGCACCCATTTATGAAAGTCTGTAGCTTTTTGGTTGTTGTCTTTGTTGTTCTCCATGTCTCAGAGCCATACAATAGGACTGACTTCACATTTGAGTTGAAGATTCTTATTTTCGTGTTGGATCCGATTTCTCTTGATCTCCATATATTTCCCAATGCAATGAAAGCTCCTCTTGCCTTTTGTATCCTTATTTTGATATCGCTATCTGTCCCTCCAACTCTGTCTATATTGCTGCCGAGATATATGTACGATTCTACTTCTTGTATTGGTGTTTCTTCAGGTTCAACCTGTTATCATTACCTGCATTTATTCTCATTATTTTTGTCTTTTTCCTGTGTATTTTCAGACTCAATTGCTGTGACCTCTCATCGAGTGTTTTCAATTTGTCCTGCATCTGATTACGGTTATGGGACAGAAGAGCCAAGTCATCAGGAAAATCCAGATCATCCAACTGCTTAGTCAGAGTCCACTGGATTCCATTTCTGTTGTGTGTTGTCGATGTTCTCATAATCCAGTCTATTGCTAGTAAGAACAGAAATGGAGACAAGAGGCATCCCTGTCGCACTCCTGTTCTTTTCCCAAACGGTTCTGTAAGCTGTCCTTCGTGAAGAACTCTGCATGTCATGTCTTCATATGTTTTCTGTATTAAATTAATGATCTTCAGGGGAACTCCATAATGCCTCATCAATTTCCAAAGTGATTATCTGTCTACACTGTCAAATGCCTTTTCGTAGTCCACAAATCCGATGTATAGTGGTGAATTCCATTCCAGACTTTGCTCAACTATTATTCTCAAAGTGGCTATCTGGTCTGTACATGATCTGTTTAGTCGAAAACCTGCTTGTTCATCTCTCAGTTTCTTGTCTATGGACTTTTTTAATCTCTCAAGGATAATCCTGTTTAATAATTTTCTTGGCACTAATAGTAACATTATTCCTCTATAATTTGTACACTCTTGTAAATTTCCCTTCTTAGGCAACTTAACCAGATATCCTCCCTTCCATTCTGCTGATATCTCTTCTTTTTCCCAGACTTTACCAAGTAATTTATATAACATCTCTGTAGCCGTGTCGATATCTGCTTTGATGGCCTCTGCTGAAATGCCATCAAGTCCAGACGCTTTTCCATCTCTTAGAAGATGTATGGCTTTCTTTATTTCTTCCTTCGTTGGTCTTTCACCGTTAATTTGTAGCTCTTCTTCTGCTGGCTGGATGTCCGAGGGGTTTTGTGGAGCTGGTCTATTGAGAAGGTCGTCAAAATATTCTGTCCACCTCTTCATTTGCTCTTGTATATTGCTGAACAGTTTTCCATTCTTGTCTTTTATGAGGCAACTTGTTTGCTTGTACCTTGTATTTCCCTGTCAGCTTCTTTGTGCTGCTGTACAGTTCTCTCATATTTCCTTTGGCTGCAGCATCTTCTGCCTCTCTTGCCAACTCCTCAATATACTTCCTCTTGTCTCTTTTGATACTTCTTTTTACTTCTTTGTTTGCTTCTTTGTACACTTCTTGAGCCTTGGCTTTGGAACTTCTGGTTGTGCTTGTGTTTAAATCTGCTTTCTTGTTTTTTTTCAGTCTTTTATCTTATTGATGGTTTCTGTTGTTATCCATGCTTTTTGTTGTCGTTCCCTTTTCCCCAGTATTTCTTCACATGCCTCATTCCATACAGTTTTGATTTGCTGCCAATAGTCTTCTGTATTCTCTACATCTTCCAGCTGTTGGAGCACTTGGAATTTGTTGGATACTGTGACCGCAAATTTGTCTCTTGTTTCTTGATTTCTTAGATGTCCTACATTAAATTGTTGTCTATAATTTTGCATTGTTGCATATCTCTTGAGTTTCATTTTTACTTTGGCTATCAGAAGGTGGTGATCTGATGCCACATCTGCTCCTCTATATACCTTTACATCCTGCAATGATGATCTAAACTTCTTGTTTATGCACATATGATCAATCTGATTTTCTGTTCTATGGTCTGGTGATATCCATGTTGCCTTGTGTATTCTCTTATGTGGAAACATGCGTCCTCCTATAGCCAGTTGATTTGAAGCACAGAAGTTTGAGAATAGTTCCCCATTTTCATTCATTATTCCTAGCCCATGTTTTCCCATGACTTCTTCAAATCCGGTGTTGAATGTACCTATCTTTGCATTCATGTCACCCATCAAAATTGTGATGTCTCTTCGTTTTACTTTATCAATAATTTCCTGTAGTCTAGTATAAAATGCTTCTTTCACAGACTCTTCTTTGTCATTAGTTGGTGCATAACATTGGATGACATTTACATGTATTATCTTTTTAGCTGTTTTAAAAGTAGCTGTTATTATTCTGGGTCCAACAGCTTCCCATTCAATGAGTGCTTTCTGTGCTTCTTTAGATAACATAAGAGCTACCCCTTCACTGTGGTGTGAACTTTCGTCTTCGTGTCCTGAGGAAAGCACCAATTCACCTGTGATGAGTTTCTTCCTGTTTACCCCCTTCCACTTTATTTCACACATTCCCAGAACCTCGATTTTATATTCCCTCATTTCTGCTGCTACTTGTGCCACTTTCCCTTGTTCGTTTAATGTCCGAACATTCCAGGTGCCAAATCTGGAAGTTCTCCTAGTAGAAAGAAGGTTAGTCAGCAACACAGACTCCTTTTGGCTTTCTCTGTGTTGCATCATACGCCTCCCTGCGAGAGGACCTTCCCCTGTCTTGGATGGCTGTGTTTTATTTTCCTTAATTGACTTGTCCATGTTTGTTGAATTTTTTTGTGGTTTAAATTTTTTACAGGATGGGGTAACCAGCCCCATGCCCAACCCTCCTTAGTCGCTTTCTACGACATGTATGGCAGGGAACAGTATTACTATTCTTTGCTCCCCTTTTGGGCCCCAGTAACACACAGGTGAATTATTACGGTAATGTAACAAAAACAATAGCTGTAGTAGTTCTAGTTGACACTCAGACCCTTTATCTCCATGTAGAGTATGGGACCGCACTATTTGCTCGATACGGAGACATATTTTGTGCCATCTTTTTTTTTACACATCAGTATCCATTTTGGTTTCCTGTTGTACCGTCCTTCTCCTGGTTCTATTTAGACTCTCCGCTCTTCCCTAACCCCGAGGGCTTTAGTCATGGGGCATGTCTGGCTCTAACGTATGATCGCTTCCTGAAGGCTTGGTCAAAGTGATGGTAATAACTGCAATAATATAAACAGAATGTTCATGTACAACAACTGGGTAGTTCATATACTACATTAGGGTGTTTTGTGAACAGCAGTGCATTTCATAAACAACATCTGAGGGTATTTTATGTAGAACATCAGGGTACCTCACATACAACAACGTGGTTTATGTATACCATCATGATAGTTCATATACGAGAACAACCGAATAATTGATTGTACAGCAGGATAGTTCATGTACAACATTGTAGGTCGTATCCAGTATGGTAGATCAAATGCAAAAGGTTAGCTCATATACAAGATAGCAAGTCATGCACAACACATGGTTGGTCATTTATAATATGGTAGGTCTTGTACAACATTGTAAGTCACATACAGCATAGTAGGTCGTGTACAACATTGTAAGTCACATACAGCATAGTAGGTCGTGTACAACATTGTAAGTCACATACAGCATGGTAGGTCGTGTACAACATTGTAAGTCACATACAGCATGGTAGGTCGTGTACAATAGAATCCAAATATTTAGCTATAGATGTAAAAAAATGAACAAAATGTGATAATATTGATAAGGCTCATAACTTGTGTCAAGTTGAAGAAAAAAAAGGTCACATGACGAGGTGGTGGAAGTGACCAGCGTCGTTGCCCAGGCACATGTGGAAGAAGCGTAGCATGTAGTAACTAGTCCTTCTAATTATGGTGCTGTCATTGGCTGGATTTAAACTGTAGGCTAATATTTCTTTTTCAGTGAGTCGTATGAACGGAGTTGGTAACCGGACAACCGTTTCGCTAGGTAACACAGACGAAAGAGATATCAGGTGCAGATAAGACTGGCGTATGTGGAGGCTACGTATTCTTATAAATCAAAAATAAACTCTGCATACTTACCTTGGATTCTCGTGGCCGGTTGCATGTTGCGTGTGCCTACCGTATCCAGATAGCCTGACAGACATTTGTGGTCCACTCGGTGTTTGATGTGATGCTAGTTGTTCAACGTGAAACAAGGTAAGCTGCTATCAATAGTAAAAATGTTTTTAATCTGTTTGTGATCTATTGCTAAATATTTGGATTTCGGTCTGTATGAATCACACGGTTGTAGTTGTTGTAGCCTCATCGAGCAATAACAAGGGGGAATAATGCGCCTTTTAAGTGATAACCTTTCCCTGCGTTTTGACTGGTGTTCTTCTCTGCGTGTCATTATTGCATACACCTTTCAACTTTAGCTGTTGTCGCCCGGAGGTTCTGTTGCCATCTGCCAGTAGTCCGTATAAAATATCTGGGGATGTGACTATCTTCCATGCGGCGAACAAGGTTAAGAATGCACTTTCTATAATATCCAAGCTGGATATAAAAGGTAGTCCTTTAACAGACAATGCCGAAGTGGGGCGAAGTGTTAAGAGACTTCACAATACTAGGTCCAACATCGAGAGATGTAGTGACCTGTTCCATTCCCCGCTACCTTTTCATTCCTTAATTCAAGAGCAAAGTCAATTACCCATTTACAGCCGTGTAAACTTTAGCTTGACGATACCGTGAATCGAACCCAGCACCTTTGCCACGAAAGCTCAGCGCTCTAACCACTCTGTCAATCGGACGCTCAAAGAATGTATATTCCGTTATATGTTTGTACTTACTGTTTCGCTTTTCGGTTTAGTTCTTCTGTTTTATGTGTGTTATCAACGTATTTCTGATTTGGATTTATCAGAGTGATAACTGCTTTCATCTTTAGAGTTTCGTTTCCTTCGTTGTTATTTTTCATGGTTTTAGATTATTTCTTACTTTCTTTTCTCTTCGGGTTTTTAAGCGTATGTCTCTGCCGAAGGTTTGTGTTTGTAACCTAGGTAGTATCTGTGTCCTAGTAAGACTTAGACAATTTTTGTATGCGTGGAAGAATTATGTGAGGGATGATTGTAAGTGGAAGAGTTCTGTGAGGGATGATTGTAAGTTGAACAGTTCTGTGAGGGATGATTGTAAGTGGAAGAGTTCTATGAGGGATGAGTGGAAGTGTTCTGTGAGGGATGATTGTAAGTGGAAGAGGTCTGTGAGGGATGATTGTAAGTGGAAGTGTTCTATGAGGGATGATTGTAAGTGAAAGTGTTCTGGGAGGGATGATTGTAAGTGGAAACATTCTGTGAGGAGTGATTACAAGTGGAAGAGCTGTGCGGGATGATTGTAAGTGGAATAGTTCTGTGAGTAATGATTGTAAATGGAAGAGCCCTGTGAGGGATGATTGTAAGTGGAAGAGTTCTTTGAGGGAGTATTGTAAGTGGAAGAGACCCAAGATGTCTGATTGCAAGTGTAAGAGTTCTGTGAGGGATGATTGTAAATGTAAGAGTGTTGAGAGGAATGCTCGAGAGTAGAATAGTTCTGGGACGAATAATTGTAAAGGTAAGATTCTGGGAGGGATGATGTAATTGCAAGAGTTATTTGCAAGCGGAAGAGCTTTGATGTGCGCGATCGTAAGTAAGGGAATGTTTGAAGAAAGGATTGTTAGCGCATTTATTGCTAGAGTGGTTTGTTCTCAACTGATAGAATACTGATAATGGAAATTCAAACTGAAACGTAGCGGTATACGTCTTCTATCATCCTACAACTCTACCTTCACCCCCACCGTCATCTTTCATCCAAAAATTTCTACTCAATCACCCCTAGAAAAGCTGATTTGCGCAAAAAAGCTAAAAATAAAAATACTCGCTTCCATTTATCGAGCCAGCAGCTGAGCACGTAACGATACCCATTACATTCCTATCATGGAGAAGAAAAAGATTCACAGAGTAAATTGAAAATATACAAGAAGTTGTGTAAAAAGGCATCCAAATGGCCATGCATAGAGGAAGCATATAGAAATGGAATACATTAAACGATGCACCCAACCACATAATTGGCTCACATAAAAGCAAAAAGCTACAAAATAATGGTGGCAGATCCATATACACAAAACTAACGAATAGACAGGAAATCAATATCTCAATGGCCACTGAAAAAATTGTCCAACTAAAAAGCTCAGGAAGAAGCACCAAAAACATCAACAGTAATTATCGTTAAAAACATGGATAATGCTGAAGCTAAGATTATGTTCCTTGGATATTGTCTGTCAGACATAACACGCTAAATAGCCATAAAAATATCGAATTAGGCAGCCTGTCACAAGCACTAATGGAAACAAGCTATAAATTCAATAACTCCTACCTATTGCACGATATGTGGAAATGAGAAGGCAGATAAACGTGGCTAAAGTAAGGGGGAGGTAAACTTCAAATTGAAGATAGGACTTCACATGAATAATTAAGAGCAATATTCTTAAAGTAGTTTAAAAGAACAAAAAAGAAGACATATTGCACCACAATAGAACAGAAGCATTCCACTTCTTGCTAAAACAGAAATCAAATGATAATTTTCAGACCGTGAACTGGCCACTTTAGGCCCAAATTGCATATGATTACAAATTAAAAGTCCGGCAGATAACTATATGCTCATTTGGGGGAAGGTATGGAAATAGTAGAACGTGTCCTCTCAAAATGTTGGTTACACCAGAGAAGCATACTGACAGCATGGACGTCATCAAACCCGTAGAAGGAAGAAACGAAACGGATGTGAGAGAAGCTTGAGGTAGAACACAAACTTTGTCAATGAAATAAATATGGTTTTATCAAACAAACAACCAAGAAGAATAAACAGAAGTCTAATATATTTTCACTTGAATTCAGTCATCACACCTATTGGTCCATATTTGTTCATTAATTTTTATTGGTCCTGCTGTATAAGACACGTAATTTCTGCACGATCCTAGAATATTGATTACTTATTTACGAGTAGTGCCCGTTTCGTTACTTTAAAAAAAATTATTACATCGAATATGTCGTAGATTTTTCGATAGGAGAATTAAGACATAGATTGGTCCCTTCTGAATAGAAATAGAATAGGTGATAGTTCCGTGGGATTTGATAATAGAAATAGATTTTCACGAGTGAGATGGTGGAAACTAATAGAGGCTGTCCCTGAAATCGAGAATCTTCTCTCTTTCAGCCTATCTTCTACAACAGATTTAGAGGAGTCAGACAGTCTATTATGATATATATATATATATATATATATATATATATATATATATATATATATATATATATATATATATACCACTCACATACACACACACAAGGGACGGCAGTTAGACGCACGGACGTGAAAACTGTAACAATGGAATATAGGTATTTGGGACAAGCTGACTAACACACTGGTATAAGTTTATGTAAATTTTATTAACATAAAGAACATTGTCCACAACAAATAAGTTTGCTTATCAAGCACATATAATTACACATGGGTTTATGAATTACTAAAAGAATAGACCCATAGGTATAATCTTTTCCCCCGATGTTTAGCCCACGATCCTGTTAGAAGAAAAGTGATAGCACCAAAGAGTCACGGATTCATACGCTATAGTCTAAGATTTCCCTCTAAGGTTAAGAACAGAGTTGATACGTTAATCTATTCTACGAGGGAAATATCATTAGCAACAACTTGCATAAAGAAATTTCAAAGTGGGTGCATAAATACAAACAAATTGAAAGAATCACTCGTTCCGCTTTCACTCGGTTCATTCAGCAGGGGCCCTTGTCGTACTTTCTTACCTACAATCTGGCTGGCGTTCGCCGTCTGGCGCAACTTCAGGACACACACACCGTAACGTAAATCTGTATTTCGTTTAGTAATGGTGGAACCCAGCTCTGGAGATCCGGTTTCATCCAATAGTCCGGGGAGCTTCCACTTTAACTGTATTTTCAGATTTCTGTTAGTGTCACTTGACTCAGGTCAGATAAGAAATTTTAAACGGGCTTACAGTGTCAGAACTCGGGGTTTCCAGTACTTCGGAAATGCCCGGTTGATAACTTCTCTCAATATGTATATATGTTCTTGGTCACACCACAATAAGTAAAAAATGTCGGACATGTTATTGTTTGTAATATAGTTCGCCGCAGGGCTGCATGTACTAGAGATTAATAGGAAGAATTTAATCTGGCGCGATCGGCCCAGTTCATTTAGCATTAAAGTTTGTGAAAATGGGTGTATAATAACCCACGGATGTAAGACAGACAATGATAACCCACTTGTGTAAGACAGACCATGATAACCCACTTGTGTAAGACAGACTATAATAACCCACTTATGTAAGACATACTATGATAACCCACTTGTGTAAGACAGACCATGATAACCCACTTGTGTAAGACAGACCATGATAACCAACTTATGAAAGACAGACCGTGATAACCCACTTGTGTAAGACAGACCGTGATAACCCACTTATGTAAGACATACCGCGATAACCCACTTATGAAGATACACCATGATAACCCTCTTATGTAGACAGACCATGATCACCCACCTATGTAGACAGATCATGATAACCCACTTTTGTAGACAGAAAATGATAACCCACTTGTGGAAGACAGACTGCGATAACTCTCTTATGTAAGACAGACCATGATAACCCACTTGGGTAAGACAGATCATGATAACCCACTTATGTAAGACAGACAATGATAACCCACTTATGTAAGACAAACGATGATAATTCGTTTGTGTAAGACAGACAATGATAACCCACTTGTGTAAGACAGACCTTGATAACCCACTTGTGTAAGAAAGACCATGATAACTCACTTGTGTAAAACAGACCATGATAACCAACTTGTGTAAGACAGACCATGATAACCCAATTGTGTAAGACAGACCATGATAACCCACTTGTGTAAGACAGACCATGATAACACTCTTCTGTAACACAGACCTTGATAAATCAATTGTGTAAGACAGACCATGATAACCCACTTATGTAAGACAGACCATGACAACCCACTTATATAAGACAGACCGTGATAACCCACTTGTGTAAGACAGACCGTGATAACCCACTTGTGTAAGACAGACCGCGATAACCCACTTATGTAACTCAGACCATGATTACCCACTTGTGTAAGACAGACCGTGATAACCCACTTGTGTAAGACAGACCGTGATAACACACTTATGTAGACAGACCATGATAACCCACTTATGTAGACAGACCATGATAACCCACCTATGTAGACGGACCATGGTAACCCACTTATATAGACAGAAAATGATAACCAACTTGTGTAAGACAGACTGCGATAACCCACTTATGTAGACAGACCATGATAACCCACTTATGTAAGACAGACCATGATAACCCACTTATGTAAGACAGACCGTGATAACCCACTTGTGTAAGACAGACCATGATAACCCACTTGTGTAAGACAGACTGTGATAACAAACTTATGTAAGATAGACCATAATAACCCACGTGTTAGACAGCTCTGACCACCAGAACATCCCTTCGACGTTCTGATTTGCATATTGTATATTAGTTGATTTCCCCTGTGGGAGAGTTATCGTGCTGAAAAACGTAAACATTAACAGCTGTGGAACCAAACCCGAAACGTAAGTAAAAGATCAAGCCTTCTGTTCTGAGTCCACATGTATTGACATTCATATAAACGATATCCGACATTCACAAAACTTCATGTACAGTTCAGCATAACAATGAATTCCAAATAATACCAGTAAGTATCCGTCCGTGTCAAAACAATATGTCAGATGAACATCATGGCTATGTACATGCGCTGCTGTAGTCAACAGCCAGAAATGAGCGCATGAGTTCTTGACAGCTACAAATTGAATCATAATACGATTCTCCTTCCATCATTTAATTTACTTAATAATCTCATACTTAGATTAATATCCGAACTGACCCTGAGTTCTACATTGATTCATATTTAGGCTATATACTAGGCCTCTCCTTGGAAGAAATACCAGACACGACTTCTCTGCTTGACGGATAGCGTAACAAGGGCCCTGTAACCAAGTCACCCAGCGTGACCTTCCCAACGCGAATGCGTCATAATCTTAGCATATATTTCGCGTTCAGTATACCGTAAAATATCGACATATTCTATTAATATTATTGACCCCTAAACGTTGCGCACGGCTAAACCCCAGCAGACGCCGTCATTTAAAATAACACCGTAACAGATTTCCTGTCAGACGGGGGAAAAAAAACTATTAGATAGATTTTTTTTGAACAATATTAATCAAATTATCAAAAATTTAACAAAACCCGACGTATGGCCTACGATGTTCTACCTAGAACAGTGTCGCGGTCATGTCAGTAATATCTTATAATAAACCAACGTCATATCATACATATAACTTATATTAAATAAAGAAATGTCACTGTCACTAATTAATTAACTAATTAATTTGATGTATGTATTGACTAACTAATGTGAGGTGTTATTAAAATTATTCTAACTAATTAAAACTAAATATTAAAGTATACATTAAAATAGTAATGAGTGTGAAAATGAAGTATAAGGATAGATACCTAATTAAATTAAAGCAATCAGAAAGAAAAGAACAACAACAAAAATTCATACATTTTGACTATTCATATGAAATATCATAATCTAATATCTATCACCTTAATAATTAAAATATTAATTGGTGTGATATTTTTTTGTTTCATCTTTTCTTAGTATATTTTATTTTTTTTTTTATTTCATCACACTTCCACTTTATTTTATTATATATTAATTTAATAGCTAGCAAATTTAACAATATCGGACATGAAGATCCAATCGTTGTTACATCCTAATGACTTGTATGAAAGTTCATTAAGACACAAAGTTCATATTATCGAATTTTGATATGATTATCCAATCGTCGTTAGTTCCTTTATTGAAATTTTGAACGTAATTTGAATAAGTCATCACCGTGTCTGTTCAGTTTATATCAGAGATTGTTACTTTTTACTATTTTGCAATCGAAATGAGTGATACGCAAAGTCCAAGTGAAGTCCAAATTTTCAACCGATCCGTAAAACTTGATATTTTGATCACAATAGTTTATTTCGAAATGTCCTCATTTAAGTAGGAAGTCCAACTGAAGTGTTGTATATTCTGACGTGGCATTAATACCGTTCATTGCAAATGTAATGCTTGATTAGTCAGAAAATTTTCTTGAAATAGTAATATTCATTCAGAATCCGTAGGATGTCTGGACAACGTGTCGGCCATAACGTTCTCAGTTCCTGGTATCGACTGTATTTCGAAATCATATGGTTGCAACGCAATAGCAAATCGTGCAAGCTTTGGACTTTTATGGTTTGAACGACAGGATGAAGGATATCATCATGATATTGGAGTAGACAAGCCCCGAGTCCGTAATTACTCGCATCTGTACGTAGAACAAACTTTTTAGAGGCATCTGATAATCTTAAAACAGGTGGGCATGAAAAAATGTTCAAGATAGTGCGAAAAGTTTTGTCACATTCGTCTGTCCAATTTATCCTTAATGGCATGTTCTTCTTTAATAAAGATGACAAGACAGCCGTGATGGATGACAAATAAATCTATGCTGTATGGGGCTGAGCATAGTTGAGACATTTAAACAACTTACTGTCTCTTGTAGGCATGGTAAAACAAATAAGACAGAAAACGTGTACAAATTTAAAGATGTTAAGAATCAAAAATGTTTTTCGAGAAGAAAAAATCAATAAATCAATCTATATTAGGATAGATGATTAAGAAAGACAAGAAATGATGACTGACAAGAGCTAAGTCATCAACGATGTGACGAATATGGTTACAGTACCCTGTTATCTGCGTAACGCAGAATCAGGTACTAATTTCAATCTCAAAGAATAGTGGTGAAAATAAACACCATTATCCCGCTCGATCACCATCCGAGCATCTTTGTTGTTACGAAATGTAACCATAGCTTCACCATACCTGTCATTGGTAGGTGGTAACAGACGCACGAACCTAACGTCTGCCGTGTAATTGAAGAAATTGCTAAGTTCCTGCCATGTAGTATCTCGTGGCAGATTGCGCACTAACACGGTGCGAGAATATGCATTTTTACCAATGTAAGTAATATCATTGTCACGAAACTGTGAACAATGATGATATGTATCTCTAGTCATATCACTAGAATTACATCTCTCCTTAACCATAAGAGTTGTATTTTTATTGGATGATGTATCATCCTGGATGAAGTTAGGATGATACCTATCAGTACACAAGGTAGGAGGTTTCATGCATGTCGTACTTGAATGCTTGTTAGGCGGAAGTAATACCATGCTGATAGATGTATGTGTCTTAATTTTATTATGTAGGTTCATATTAACCCTAACATTATTATTTTCATTAGGAAAATCCTTTACCTTTTTCTCAACTTCAAAAGGTTTCTTAGGATCAGTTTCAATCTGACCCTTCCGCCAAGATTTATTCCCAGAATTGGCAGTATTCTGTTGTCGAGGGAAGGTGTACTAGCCTCGAAATGATTTCCTAATCTTCGCTGGGTGTGTTGATACCTTAGTATCACCCATAATATTGACGGCATGTCGTGTAATAGGTTTATCATCCCTTCTATTGAACACTATTTTCTTACTCAATACGACATCCAGTAACCCATCAACTCTTTTTCTCAATCTAACAGATTCCGAATTCAGTAATGTAATCTGCTGCCTCTGTCTTTTATTCATTTTATCCAAGTTATTTTTATATTCTTCTCCTTATCCATTAAAGAATCGAGTGTGATCAATGCTGTTGACAGTTCATAGATTTGTCGTTGTGTTTTCCTATCCAGTTCAGCATATCTCTGTTTCTCATTCAGGAGTAACTCTTCTAATGCAGTCACCCTGTTATCAATGAAACAATTATCACTCGAGGTGGATTCAGTAACACTACTATCAGATTCATTAATCTCTTCACGCAATAATGCCAAGTCATGCGTGACAGATTTCCCGTTACCTATCTGGTCATTCAGTATCAGTTTCACTGAAGTTACATCGTCATCACACTTTTGTTCCTGTCTAAGACAAAAGTCATAAATTTTATCTTTATATGAATGACAAACATCCAAAATATTATTGTCATCAAGTGATACACTCCTATTTTCCCTTTTTCCACTCTCTAATTTCAACGTAACATACTTCGAAAGCAAAGAGTCATAATCTGACCTTAGTCTTTCACATCTTGCTTTCACTTCATCAATTAATTTCCTACATGTTTCATTATCTTTATGAGAATCAATCAGAAATTTATCAAAGGCAATTAATTTTTCATCAGCAACACTCTTTGATTGGTCAAATAATTTTCTTAATGAACTAACTTCAGGCCTTAGTTCACTATTTTCCTCATTGAGTTTATCTAGTTTCATTTTATTATCAGTTAATTCTACCTGATATCTTTTCACTTCTGTCATATCACCCTGTGTGTGAGTTTCCCGCCTTAAGGTTGCGGCATTGTCTTGCAAAATTTTCAATTTAAGTTTCTCAACCTCAGACTCCAATGTTTTATTGTTTTCCATCGTGGATTCTAACGAGGTCCTAGAATTTGCAAGCTCCACTTCCAGTATCCTCAATCTCGAATTATCAGTATTGGTCTGACATTTTAATAAACTCGCCTCTTTTCGCAAGTCATTTATAGTCCTTTCTTGACTGGCAATAATCTCCAATTCTTTCTTCTGCCTAAGAGAAACTTCATCCAATTTCTTATTATCCTCCATTAACACGGTTATTTTATTTTTCAATACAGCATTATCAAAATCCATTGCTGTCAACTTTTTCTCATATTCCCCTTTTTGCTGTCTCAGCTCATTAGTAAGGGTAATCTCCCTACCCTTATGCTTCGTTATGGTTTTCTTTAACTCAACCAACTCCATGCTACTACCGTCCTGAGTAGTCATTTTACTTTCCTCATAAAAAATAGTCGATAATAATTTATAAAGTCTCACTGCTTTCTCTCGTGAAGGGCTATATCCACACCTATGCCAAGCAAACTCCTTAAGATCCTCGCTCATTTGAATTAAAAAATGTTCTATGGCATATTCCTCACAATTACATCCACCCAAACGTAATCTATCTCCCTCTTGGAGAAAATGATTTAAAATATCCATATATTCTAGTACTATTAGTTGTAAGTAATCAGTGATCTATAATAATCAACAATAGAATATATGTACTTATTTGTAACAGCTCAAGTATGAATACTCAGTATACCTAACTGTAATATCCTCTTAATAATAGTTGTAAGTTCAACAACTATTCAATATTTTATAATAAAATTATATGTAATCACTAATATATATCATAAATAGTTATGATATTTATTTATATCAGATGATGTGTTTATATCCTGCACCTAATATAATTGTTAAATAATTATGGGCATTATTCCTCCATAAACTATTTTATTTAATTAAAGAAATGTGAGAAGTCAACAATATAGTACTATGAAAATGTACCAATTACTATGTTATATATATAGTTTTTTAATTCAACACCTATTCATGGTGTGAATACCAAAAAATAATTCAATGAATTATTTTAATATAAAATTTTACTTGCACTTATAAAGTTTTGATTTTATGCCTTACTCATTATGTATAAAGTGCTTTGCTAGTTTCTAGAACCACCACTGCAAATTGTTGCAATGTTCTTGATTCATCATCAAAGTTCTCAAAAATTAATTAAATTAATTAAATATATTATTAAAATCAATTCATAGAAATATTATTATTACATAACATTAATGAAGACAATACAAATGATTAACCAAGGCTTTACAGTACAGTAGCACAATACAAAAGTGACATTTTCACAAAAATAAGTGATATTATAAAACCAAGTCTACTAACCGGAAATATAGAAGGGTGAAGGTTAACTGAAGTAAAAGAACATATTTGGCACTACGAATAATGACGTCACAGGACTCATTTGACGATCATACAATACATTTAAATAAAATTAAAGATAGCCAGATTAGAATAAACAGGATAGATTACGAACATATGACTGTAACTGAATAAAAATCAAACTGAATACGGTAAAATACAACGGTTATTTAACAGAACTAGACACCTAACATACAAGGTGAATTAATGCAGGTCCGAACGAAACAATCACCGGTAATGTCTTCGTTGCGTTCTTCGCGAAATGCAATTAATTCACGGCCCTAAGAACAATTAAAATCAGTTCGTGGCATCCAAGGAGCCATAGAATTGATTTCAATCGGCCGCCCATCCATACCCACTACATGTAAAAAGACAGAAACAATATTTAACATGGCTAAAAAAAAAGAACATGGCGTTGTCGGACAAAAAGGACGAAATATTGTAACGTTTAAAAGCAGTTACTTATCTTTTTTTTGGCAGTAATTCAGTACATTATCTGCTTCACCAACAGACTCGCAAGCTTGTTTGAAACAATGAAGACGTTAGCAATACGTTTCATTTGCTGTTTGAGAGCTGCAAACAATTTTTTGAAGCGAATTGATTGTTCCTGGCTTTTGGAACCGTTCATACTGTTGTCAAGGGCATGACGTCACCGGTGTTTTCGAATAAAAATGTCCATTTCGGCTCGAAAGGAAAAATGTTTTATTTCTTTGAGGTTCGCTCTTTTGAAAAGTTTCAAGACCACTAATGGCCACCAGTTGTGACGGGTGCTGCGGTTCCTTGTTCTTATATTATTTATTGAATATTAAAGTCACTCTCTTGACATAGTTAATGTTTGTTATTGATGGTTAGCTCTGACCACCAGAACATCCCTTCGACGTTCTGATTTGCATATTGTATATTAGTTGATTTCCCCTGTGGGAGAGTTATCGTGCTGAAAAAAAAACGTAAACATTAACAGCTGTGGAACCGAACCCGAAACGTAAGTAAAAGATCAAGCCTTCTGTTCTGAGTCCACATGTATTGACATTCATATAAACGATATCCGACATTCACAAAACTTCATGTACAGTTCAGCATAACAATGAATTCCAAATAATACCAGTAAGTATCCGTCCGTGTCAAAACAATATGTCAGATGAACATCATGGCTATGTACATGCGCTGCTGTAGTCAACAGCCAGAAATGAGCGCATGAGTTCTTGACAGCTACAAATTGAATCATAATACGATTCTCCTTCCATCATTTAATTTACTTAATAATCTCATACTTAGATTAATATCCGAACTGACCCTGAGTTCTACATTGATTCATATTTAGGCTATATACTAGGCCTCTCCTTGGAAGAAATACCAGACACGACTTCTCTGCTTGACGGATAGCGTAACAAGGGCCCTGTAACCAAGTCACCCAGCGTGACCTTCCCAACGCGAATGCGTCATAATCTTAGCATATATTTCGCGTTCAGTATACCGTAAAATATCGACATATTCTATTAATATTATTGACCCCTAAACGTTGCGCACGGCTAAACCCCAGCAGACGCCGTCATTTAAAATAACACCGTAACAGTAAGACAGACCATAATGACCCACTTATGTAAGACAGACCATGATAACCCACTTGTGTAAGACAGACCATGATAACCCACTTGTGTAAGACAGACTGTGATAACCCACTTATGTAAGATAGACCATAATAACCCACGTGTTAGACAGACCATGATAACCCACTTGTTTAAGACAGACCGTGATAACCCACTTATGTAGACAGAAAATGATAACCCACTTGTGTAAGACAGACCGTGAAAACTCACTTATGTAAGATAGACCATGATAACTCACTTATGTAAGACAGACCATGATAACTCACTTATGTAAGACAGACTGTGATAACCCACTTATGTAAGACAGACCGCGATAACCCACTTATGTAAGACAGACCTTGATAACCCACTTATGTAAGACAGACCGAGATAACCCACGTGTTAGACACCTTGATAACCCACTTATGTAAGACAGACCATGATAACCCACTTATGTAAGACAGACTGTGAAAACTCACTTATATAAGATAGACCATGATAACTCACTTATGTAAGACAGACCATGATAACTCACTTATGTAAGACAGACCGTGATAACCCACTTATGTAAGACAGACCGTGATAACCCACTTGTGTAAGACAGACCGTGATAACCCACTTATGTAAGACAGACCGTGATAACCCACGTGTTAGACAGACCTAGTATTTTAAGGCATCCAAGTTCTATTTGGTAGCCCACTAGTGTAAGACAGTCTTGGAGATGGGGGGGTATCCACAGCTATAAGACAGATCTAGCGATGTTAAACAGCCAAACACTACCTGATAACGTACGGCTGTAGGACAGACTTAGAGCTGTAAAGCATCAAAATATTATATGGTAGCCCACGTGTTTAGGACAGACCTAGCGTTGTAACACCGAACTATTGATAGCCGACCACCCAGAGTTCTGGGATAGCCCTAGTATTTAATGACAATCCCTGCGATATCTCCTATCTCGTTGAATACATTTGGAATGATTTATGACTCAAGTGTTCACCAATATCTGACACGGACATTCTTGTTATGTAACAATTAAAATATGTAGTAATAGTAGCCACCTTAAGTCATAACTGACAATGGAAATGAGCCCTTGAAGTTATAGCCCTATATATATATATATATATATCCCACCTTACGATCAGTAAATCGTCTTCGTGGACAAGACTACCGAAGCAATACACTTAGCTTATATCCAGTATTGCTGCAGTCTTTCTTAGTGGAGTATTTAGAGGATGTGGGGGGCGGGGGAGTTGGGCTCCAGCCCGTTCCTACTTCCCTACATTTCCTATCTGAGTGGCAACGGCGTATTTTATTAAGTTATGTATTTTGTGCACCTGTGAATGTGACATTTCACACTTTAAATCGATGGATGTTTATTCACATTATAAACAATATGCACTATAATTGTGAGCATAAGTGAAAAAAAAGCAGTGGCTCAAGGAGGGGTTACCAAACTGATCTTCCGAATATGCATCTCACACCAGCATAGCCCGCCCCGAACGGAATTCCTAAATACGCCACTGGTCTATCTCCCTCTCCCACTATAGTATATCACGTGATAACGTCATTACTCTTCAGCGCCCCGATTTTTTTTTTTTTTTACCTTAACCAGGGCCACTTGGGCTTTCAGCCCTTCGGCCCAATGACATGTCATTGCGAGGCTGGGGAGCCTGTGGACTTTCTTTCCAACCCGATCAAGAGCTTCGCTCCTTCCCACCCACAGAGGGTTTATCTCAGGAGCCGTGCAAGTTATTCAGTCAAAATCCCGGTCGATAACACTTCTTCAAATGGCCACGCCCAGGCTTGAACCTTGAACACCTGATCGGGACCCAAAGACGCAGCAATAGAGAATGCAGTCAGCGACCCATAGCTTGACTGCTTGCGTCAGGGTCAGCGAACCAGAGCTGACCAGGACCCTACTCCACCTCCACGTGGTGGTCCTGGAAACAGGCTGCATCACTGCCGTCTGGCTGAGAGAGTAGGGATCGAAGATGGAAGGCAATCCCGGTCCCAAAGAATGCCGTGCTGAAGTCAAATGTGCCGGCCGAAAGGCGCAGATGTCGCAGCTCCGCTGTAAACAGACACAACGCAACCAACGTTCTTTTCAGGACGAACGAGGAAGAAGAAGAACACCTAATCGCCAGCGCGATGTGGTAACCATTACACCAGCGCGGCTCCCACAGCGCCCGGATTAGAAACAGCCTTCGAGAAAATTCACTGCAAGTCCTCCTGTGCTGTGCCATCCACTCACGGTATTAATATTTCTTCTCTATCCCTGTCCGCTCTGTCTCCAGTTCTCGTCTCTATAAACTCAATGTCTGTCATGCTATAAACTCACTGTCTGTCATGCTATAAACTCACTGTCTGTAATGCTATAAACTCACTGTCTGTCATGCTATAAACTCACTGTCTGTCATGCTATAAACTCACTGTCTGTCATGCTATAAACTCACTGTCTGTCATGCTATAAACTCACTGTCTGTCATGCTATAAACTCACTGTCTGTAATGCTATAAACTCACTGTCTGTCATGCTATAAACTCACTGTCTGTAATGCTATAAACTCACTGTGTGTCATGCTATAAACTCACTGTCTGTCATGCTATAAACTCACTGTCTGTAATGCTATAAACTCATTGTCTGTCATGCTATAAACTCACTGTCTGTCATGCCATAAATTCACTGTCTGTCATGCTATAAACTTACTGTCTGTCATGCTATAAACTCACTGTCTGTAATGCTATAAACTCACTGTGTGTCATGCTATAAACTCACTGTCTGCCATGCTATAAACTCACTGTCTGTCATGCTATAAAGTCACTGTCTGTCATGCTATAAACTCACTGTCTGTCATGCTATAAACTCACTGTCTGTCATGCTATAAACTCACTGTCTGTCATGCTATAAACTCACTGTCTGTCATGCTATAAACTCACTGTCTGTCATGCTATAAACTCACTGTCTGTCATGCTATAAACTCACTGTCTGTCATGCCATAAATTCACTGTCTGTCATGCTATAAACTCACTGTCTGTCATGCTATAAACTCACTGTCTGTCATGCTATAAACTCACTGTCTGTAATGCTATAAACTCACTGTCTGTCATGCTATAAACTCACTGTCTGTCATGACATAAATTTACTGTCTGTCATGCTATAAACTTACTGTCTTTCATGCTATAAACTCAATGTCTGTCTTGCTATAAACTCACTGTGTGTCATGCTATACACTTACTGTCTGTCATGCTATAAACTCACTGTCTGTCATGCTATAAACTCGCTGTCTGTCATGCTATAAACTCAATGTCTGTCATGCTATAAACTCACTGTCTGTCATGCTATAAACTCACTGTGTGTCATGCTATAAACTCACTGTCTGTCATGCTATAAACTCACTGTCTGTCATGCTATAAACTCACTGTCTGTCATGCTATAAATTCACTGTCTGTCATGCTATAAACTCACTGTGTGTCATGCTATAAACTTGCTGTCTGTCATGCTATAAATTCACTGTCTGTCATGCTATAAACTCACTGTCTGTCATATCTATCACCAGCGTTTTCTTATCACGTGATAACTGAGAAACTGAAGTAGTTTGTGTCTTAAAGCTCCCAATCAATATTCCTAGCCTCGATTTACTTGCAGGAATTTTGTGGAAAATAGACAATCCATGTGAGACACATTTTAGTGAAGTGGGTGGGGCGAAATAACTCATTCACACACTCACATAAACATTGTTGCGTGTGAACACGTGTAATTGTTCCACACATGAACAGTTGGCATGCAATAGAAAATATTTTATTTCAGTGGCCATTGTGTTCTCACTTGTATTTACGAGGGTGACTCTAGTTACTTTCATGCTTTCTTTCTTTTCTTCTCGTGTGTTTGTCCCTGTCGAAGGCTCTGGTGTCGTAACGTAGCAATTTTCGTTGTCCTAGTAATAATCATTGTCTATTTTCGTTTGCAGCGGCGTAGTAAATGTGTTGATACTATCACCAGTCACATAGCAACACAGGGCTTTAAGTTCTTCCACAACAACGTTTGACCTGTACTTCCTTGGTCAAGTTCATTACTGACAGGGTGATTAGAAATCACTCTATGTTCTTTAATGCTTATATCATCCCTTGTATTTATTGGGTACTAGCTCTTAGTACCCGGCGTTGCCTGGGTTTTCAAGTAATGGTTTATGAAACTTAAAAAAATGTAACAATCAAACCGATATTTTGATGAATTTATATTCTTTTCTTATTTTAAATCAGATACGTTACAATTACATTTTACTACATCGTGTCATATTTGCTTATCGTTATGTTCTAAATTCATTTTTGCCACATTATTCCAGTGCTTTTTGATAAACAATATGTTTGGTGCTGCCGCTTGGGCCAAAAATGATTTTTTTTTCCTTTTGTTTTCTTTTGCGTACACCCGCTATTACTCGAGGCGAAATCTCAGGTTAGTATGTCTAACCTGAGGCTGATTTTTATGTGAGTATCCCTTTTTTTCTTGTACAGAGACAGGTGTCCCTCGCCACTCGGGCAGATACTCGCCGATTTCGGAGGTACCCATTAGAGCTGGGTCGGCTCAGGAGCCGCCAGTCCCTGGTCGACGACACTCCTTCAAATGTACTCGCCAGGGCTCGAGTTAATCCAGTCCAAATCCCGGTCGACGAAAAATCTTCAAATGTCCTCGCCCGAGTTTGATCCTGGGTCACCCGGTCGCCAGCGCAGTTTGGTAACCACTACACCAGCGCGGCTCCCAAAAATGAATTAATTTCTTGGTGTGCCGACTTTGGAGCAAGCATCCTAAAGTTGTTCGTGTTAAAAGCACGGATTTTTGAAGTTGATGTCTGCTACCTTAACATGACTGTCCCTGGACCTTGTTTATTGTCATTGCAAATGCAAGACGCACAGAATATTGCAGACGCTTAAAATCAAAATGCATCTTAGTGGAGATCAGAGGAATGCAGGGAATGAATACCTCTCTCCTCTGGCACAATCTGTTAATTTGCTGCTTCTATCACGTTTGGCATGAGTTTCTTAGCAAATAATCTGGTTCGATTACACAATTTAGTAGGATCAACATTTTGCTATAACAGTATCGGTGCACCGATTTAAAAAAAAATAATGTGTACAATGGCAATCCAGTTGGTTACACTGAGTTGAGATTTTCGCTTGTCACAACACATTACGGCAAAACATGATTCGATCTGGTAGTTTAATTTGGCCATTGAAATAACACACTACAGTTGCTTCAGTTTTAAATTTCCTTGATCCGGAATAATTAAATATCGTATCCATATATTTTGAAACTGTATTAGATTTTTTGCACTATAAGATAACTTACGTATTTCAAAAAAATTCCACACAGAACAATAAAGCATCTGATGCATTCAAAGCTCACAATGCTTCCTTTTATTTAAGTTTATATCTCATACACTGTATCCATTTTGGGTGGAACCTGTAATCGAAATTAAGATTGTAACTAAATAATGTCAATTTCAGGTCAGGGTGTTTTATTCACACTAAAATTGTCCTGCTGAATTACGCGGTATTATTAACGTAAGTGCTGTAAAAATTCAAAATCAATTTAGATTCTCATTCAAACAAAAGTGTGTGCAGTCAGTAATTTAAACAGTATTAATATTTTTTATTTCCTTGTTGTGAGGTAACTTAGGAATAATATATATAAAAAATACAGAAAAATAAAGTATCGGATCCATTCGAAATTTCATGCATAATGATTCGATTTATTTCAATGTGGATCTATATATTTTTTAATAACAATTTGCCTCGTTTTGACGAGGCTCGACCCGTTCAACATGGACCTAGGGTACATTGCTTATATTAGGGCGTAATTAAATAACCTTATGGCATCGACCTGCCATTAATGAAAGCAAAATCGCATCGATGTATTACCCTTGTCGCAACAAATAACGGCAAAATATGTTTCGACTCTGTAATAAATCCGTAATAATCATATATTGTATCCATATATTTTATTACTGTAGCAAGTTTAATTTGCTGGGGAGGTTATGATGTTATACCTAAAAGGAAAGAAATCTGTGTCTGTGTTAACCGTGTGAGGTCAAGCACATGTAGGCCCCTGACTATAATAGATGATGATGATGTATTTGCAGGGAACCTAACGCTACCTCCCTAGATCTCACACGGTCACTATTTTGGCTCTAGTGTCTGGTGTATGATGTACCTAATGTCTAGGGGAGAAATGGAAATGATGGTACATAAACACAAAACACTTTAACTCACTATAAGGAATTGACTAAAACAGTGGTTAAGGTTTTTCTTTAAAATTCAATATTTTCTTTTTACACTTTAATCTGCCTGTCCCGCCATCTCTTTTGGACAGGTCTTTGAAAATGTGGAAAAGATAGTTTACATAAAAGATTAACTAAAAGGTGTGGACACTTTGTCCGATAAGTATAATGTAACTCTATCCCTCTTGTTGGTGTATTCACAGATTACAACTTTATTATCTAATAGTGTTTGTCACTTGTTAGGAGGGGCTGTAGTTTCATCACGCCCCATAAAATCCTGGGTATGATTGAAAATACCAAAGTTTATTGTAACTGAAGTGTCAAATATACCCAGATGCTAACACATCACCTGGGATTCTTTGTAGAAGGATAATTCAGTATGTAGTTGCAGAAAATATAGATATATCAACACGCACAAGCACCTCCAGCTATCTGCTGACAGCATAAACGTTTTACCGGAGACTTGTTGGCGTTACACTCACTCATCAGGTTTCCTGTCACCGGCTGGTAACAGGAAATAAAACCTCTGCAATAAAAAGACACCCTGGCCTTTTTATATCTGATCACACCTTATTATTATTATTTACATACGGTGGTATGGGGTCAGCCTCGCGTGCATACAGGTGCACTCGCCCCTAATTTTATATAAATTAAGGGGCTGCTGTAAAACTGGTAAGGAATATAAGTTTATAAATTAGTAAAACGGTATTGAATCAGTTTTACAAATAACAGTTCACATGAGACAAGGGTCGTTTCGGGTATTACCCTTCGTCAGCCACAAACAGGTGACAAAACAAGAATTACATATAGTAATATAGTATGATTTTGTAATTTCTTGATTCGGTATTTCTGTTAGGTTTTTCGATTTTCTTGTATTATCATTGTACTTTTTCCATCTGCTTGTATCGCTCATTTTGTATTGTTTCTTATCATTGTATGATTTTGTAATACCTATTACTATATGTAATTCTTGTCTTTGTCACCTGTTTGTGGCTGACGAAGGGTAATACCCGAAACGTCCCTTGTCTCATGTGAACTGTTATTTGTAAAACTGATTCAATACCGTTTTATTAATTTATAAACTTATATTCCTAATTTTATATGACTCACACCTTTCTGTGACCACACCTCAGGTCTCTATGGCAGATACGCCACTGTACTTTTACATAGTTTTCCTCAATACAATAACGTGGAGTAACCACATTTCCTTTTGTATGATTTGCTCTTCTTTTTTTAAATTATAAACGCTCCTGGCATGTTGAACAGTGTTCATGGAACACGGAGGCTTACTGACATATGCTAATACAATAATATTAGAACAAAATCATGACAATATACAACAGTTAGATACAGTTCAATGTGAAGACTCAACAATGTCTGCTTCCGGCATGTCCTTCACTTTTCCCAATAGCAGTATCTAACTTTGGCAGTTGTAATAAACATATTAATACATAAAGCATTCTTACCACAATTTTAACAGAAATATGTAACAAATAACCCTGACTTGCAAAGAATGGCCTCAGTTTTTCTCTGACCTGCCCAGACTGCGAATTAATTCTTTATTTTATAAATTAACACAGCTGATATCAGCGTATTTGATAGAAAAAGTTTTTGTCAACTGGTGATGAGCATTGAAAGCTTTTTGCTAATATCTATTAGTACTGGCCAATGGAAAATTTGCGACTACCAGAATTCAAACGTAGTTTTTGAAAAATACAAAAAATTCCAAACACACTCTGTGTCTGGTAGTCGATTGGTCAGTCTGCGTTAGTTATGCCCAATAGAAAAAGATGTTTCGTTTTTAGTTACATTTTTCCTATCTCTCCCCTTTCACTCCTATACCAACTAATAGAATTTGAATTACTACCATGCCTCTTTCTAAGCTGGCGTCCCCACTAACGTTATGAAAAAAACAAGCAGGAACCACAGTCTGTCCGTCTTAGTGTTACTAGACATATAGTATTTTCTCAATAACTTGGCTAATACTTGGACTACCATATTTTTTAAAACACATTTTTGCTCAGGGGATTCTAAGCTATACTACCATATGGTTTTTATGGTCAGTTTCAGTAGGGTTTAGATTTTCAATTTTGTCACTGTCAATTGTCAAATATAAATTTTACACAAGTCGGCCATCTTCCCCCTCTCATCTCTCTCTAGCATTTTTATTCAAATAACTAACTTGTTTGAGTGACGTCAGAAAAACATTACTCGGCGAGAATTTAAACTGTCTGTGTGTATATATATCATCGGGCCAATCCCACAGCGTGTCAAGCGAAACGGGGTTTTGCGCGGCGGGTGTTAGAATTGGCGTTAATTATTACTGTTGTCTCGTGTTACACTACCAAAAAATGTAAGGATTATTATTATTACAGGCGTTAAAGTTAAAGTATTACGTTAATTCAGACAGTAACTTGGCGGCACATTTCTGGAAGATCGTTAATTATAAGTCTTGCCGCAGTCTCTATCAGATCGGGCAAAATGTTTAAAATGTTTATTGTACGTCACAAGGAAAGCGAGTAGGTTTATACGGCGAGATCGTTTCTAAGCATTACCATGACACAAAATTCAGCGCGATGCTGGCGTGTGAGATGCTCATAGTCAGACACAATCGGGCTGGGTTATTTATTATCATAGGACTAAAATCTTACTGAAATGAGCGATTATCTCGCAGATTTTACTCCAATTACTTCATTTTTTTCTGAGTGCAGTGTTTTTTTAAAGTCGTAAGTTATTTACAGCGCAATAAAGAAATAATAAAGTTTAAAATTATTTACTGTACACCTCGATTTAAAAAAAAATTAATGAAGTTTATCAACTGTACACTTTTGGTTTGAATGAAAATCTAAATAGATGTCAAACTAAATGTGTACAGCTGATAATTTAAACTGTATGTTTTGCCTTTTATTTCCGCTCTATTTGTTGTTGTTCTTCGACTTTTAATGTCCAAGTTTCATCATCATCATCTCAACCTGTAACCCGTCATGGGTCGTAGGAGTGCCATGGTGGAAGCATCAGTAGACAGGGTCATCCACTGCTCTCTATCCTCAGCAATGCGTACAAGTGTGGAAAAACCGTGCCCTGCCCATTCTTTGATGTTATTAGCCCAGGATTTTCTTTGCCTTCCTCTTCTCTGTTTACCTTCGACTGTTCCCTGGAGGATCGTTTTCGAAAGGGAGTCATGACGAGTTACATGCCCAAACCAGGCAAGCTTTCGATGTATGTGTCTTTTTGTATGTGTCCAAGTTTCACACACATACAAAAGTACATACACGATGGATGTCTGCATTAGTTTCTTCTTGGTTTGATGAGTTAGATTTTTTCCTATCAGTCATCTTGGTTTTATGAGTTAGATTTTGTCTCTCAAGACTGGTTAGAACTGCACACACTGCAGACACTGTCTGTAAAATCCTACAGCTTAGAGAGCTATCACATAACCGTGATTTGTCCCTTTATATATGAATGGGCCTTTATATGTTTTAATAAAATTTCCACTTTTGGCGAGGCACACTGTTAAACCTAAACACAGGTTTCGTCGGTTATACAAGGCCTCATGTCCAAATAAAAAAGACCTCGTGGTTTGTTTCAGCGATATCATTGATTTCTCATGTTATGCTGTAAAGAACAGTGTGGTTTGTTTTGCTACTAAGTGTGTTATTCAGTTTCTTCTAAAACGATGAGGCAGTTCTTGAACTTTGATAAACTACTGATATACATAGTAACGATAAATTAAATACTGTAAAAATGTAACTTTAATTTAGCCTTTCAATAAAATTATATGTTTGTGATTAAGAAGTTTAAGTTATGTTGTAAAATAAAACAAAATAAAATATTGTTTTTATCACTTTGACTATTTCCTGTCGCATGAAAATAAAATTAATAGTAGGTAAGCTTGACAGCTGTATAGGCGTGATGGACAATAGTGCACACGGACGTGTGATAGTGGTGCGCAAGAGAGATAGGCAGAAGGCACAGGCTGAGTCAGCGAGTTCTTCACTAAGAAAAACCACACACACAGCTCTTCTTGTTTTCTCTGGCGACAATATTACTCTTTTGCACACACTGTGTCACTCACAAATAGTAGGGTAAAGAAGTAAAGTTAGATTGAGGATTTGGTAGTCTGAACTGAACGAACAATCCTATCGAGGTTAACTCAATTTATTTCAATTTAGAAATGTAAATAAATCAATAAGGATTTTACAGCACATAATAATAAAGATTATCACGAGAAAACAAACTCACAACAATTTTGATGATTTTAAAGAAGAAAACAATTATTACACCATTAGTGAAAACAAGGATTATGAATGAATTGTGTTAGTAAGGTTCCCGGCAGGCCTGATAGGCTTTTGCGGGAAAATATGTGAAATACTGTTTGTGTAAAATGAATGTTTGTTCCTTTGTTCCTTTGGTGTGAATGTTGGAAACAACTTATATCCTGGGGTTCTCTTGGAAAAATATATCGTAATCCAATGCTTGAAATTAACTTCACTGTTCGAATAAGGTATCCACAAAGGGCACAGAATCTGAACACGATTTTATAAATCCAAGATTGGGGTAACGACTTCACTGTTCGAATAAGGTATCTACAAAGGGCACAGAATCTGAACACGATTTTTTATAAATCCAAGAAAGGTGTAACGTATCCACAGTTGATGCGATATCCACAGATAACGAATTTGCTTCCAAAGGTGGGATGGAGGGTTAAAATGGGTGGATTATGGTAGGGTGAGGTTTGGTGTTGAGAATTTTTGAAATACTTGAAATAATTGAATGATTGAATAATTGAATAATTGAAGGGAATTATTGTGACTGGTGGACGAGGACTATATGGCCACTGGCCAAAGGTAACCTCTTTTCAGCAATACGAGACAAGACTTTGCACTGCATAAATCTGTTAGACAAAACAAAAATACATGTGTAACTACTCTTCTGCTGCAACATGCAGATTACAACAGAAACAATTTAAGCAGTGTCCAGCGTCGGCATGTTGATATCCATGCATGCGTCTCGTTCCTAAAATAGGTCAGTCCATTCTTAAACATTCCTGTCTGCTGTGAATGAATTAGCTGGCCAGTCCAGGTACATACACCATAACAAGACAGTTGCTTCCTCCCCTGTCAGACAAAGTTACATGAGGGTCCGCTAGAGAATCCTCCTGTGCTTTCCACCGTTCATTCCTTCCAGCATTCATAATAATATGCTCATACATTAATGTTACAAACATTGAAAAGTAAAATGATCATTGAAATTATGAATGATACAAACATTGTAACATAACATCGCTTTAAAATACCATCTCATAATCGAAACCTCTTCTACCCCGTGAAACGAGGTGTAGAGGGGACCCAAGTGCACAAGGCCCATGGGTGGGACATGTAATCGGAGTGACTTGGCAAACAGGTGATTAGCCCATTGTGCCCGAACTTGCCCTCATGTTTACTCATATTCGCTATAAAACCTCCGAACCATCGAGACGTCATTCCAGCCAAAATGGACAGAGCCTCATATACCCGAAGGTTTCGAGGGATGTCCTTCCTCATCTGCACAAAGGCATTTATAGAGGAACTCTCAGGGCTCGTAGGTCTGAGGACAGGAGCAAAATCTGTGACGGGCACAGCAGTCTTTGGTACTGGGAGGTCCCCACTCAGAGTGGTTTACCACACACAGTCAGTAAAGACAAAGGTCGCCTGCGGATGCTTTAAAATACAAGCAGTGAAAATAAATGAATTTTCGTAAGCATTTATGATACATACATGATAAAGGAAACCCATTTATATAATACACTTAGACTTTCACCATGATAGTAATATATTTCATTAGACTTTCACCCTGATAGTAATATATTTCATATCTATATATTTGAGCTAATTTCCTATATACTGGAAAAGCGAATACATACCCGCTGCGGAATTTTTTATATTCTGTAAGTTAAACTAGAGGGCACTTGGTTTGTTTAACTCAAGTCTCCCTATGCACAGTTTTACTTTACAAGACTAAGAAATGCGACTATCTCTTCCCGTATGCTTATCACCAAGTGAAGTCTAAAAACTAGTTTCTTAAAGAAAGAAAGAAAGAATTATTTTCGATTTACCCGCTACATTTTAAACGTTCCCACGATAGCCAAAATAGTTTGCATATTGAATGTCACGTGTACGTGCTGTGGTTTCCGAGCTCAGAAGTTTTAACAATGAGGAAGAAGACAGGCCATAAATTTCTAGACAGACGAGTCTGGAAAATTCTAACAGGCCTGAACGCTGGTTGACCGTATCTTCACCTGAGTTAAGTGCGTGAGAAACATGTTTTTTTCCAGAAACTTAGGATAGACAGAAAATAAAGCAATATACAGGATGGACAGAAAATTTCAAATAGGCAAATTATCTTCACTCTGCGACAGATACCCCGAACTTAAGTTAGCTGCCCAACTAAATCAGAGAGAGATGATAATTTAGCTAGTGTGTATCATTCCCAGTGTCGTCCATTAATTCCTTCTCTGTTCCTTCTTCCGAGGTTCCCTCAGATTGTTTCTTATCTGCTGGCGTTAAAAGATGATTTTCTGCACTACTAGCAAGTTCCTCTACTGAATGTCTGCTTAAAAAATCTGCTGCTACATTTTCAGGACCTGGGATGTACTCGACCCTGAAGGAATAGACACTTAGCAAAATAGCCCATCGCATTACTTTTGCATTTTGGTTTTTACAAGCTGCTAGAAACGTGAGGCGTGCGTGATCCGTTTGCACGACAAATGAGACTCCATAAAGAAATTCGTGGTGCCTTTTTACTCCCGCCACTAGAGCCAAGCATTCTTTTTCAATGGTTGAATAGTTGCGTTCTGCAGCGTTCAATTTTCGGCTAGCATAGGCCACGGGAAAAAGCATTTCCGGGTAGTTTTCATCAGCTTGAAGCAACGTTGATCTTATTCCAAGATTACTGGCATCTACTCGTAGCACAAAGGTCTTTGTGAGGTCAGGGAGGCGTAATATGGGCTTCGTCGTCAGCTTTTCTTTGAGTGTGGTGTAGGCGCTCTCACATTGAGCCGTCCATGTTACCTTTTCAGGTTGACCTTTCTTTGTGAGGTCAGTCAACGGTGCAGTCAAACTATTAAAGTTCTCAATGAACCGTTGATTAACCACAGAGTGTCAAAAACGACCTAGAGTCCTTTTTCGTTACGGGTCGCTTTGCATTACGGATTTTGTCAACGTTTTTCTCTACTGGCCACAAGCAACCATGAGTGATCGTATGTCCTAAAAATTCAAGTTCTCTGAATCCAATCAGACACTTGCTTGGGCGTGCTGTTAAACCAGTTTCCTTGAGCCGCCTGAGGAGCAGGGCTAACGCTTCTTCATGTTCTTCAAATGTAGCCGTTGCGATAAGAATATCATCCATAAAATTATGAATGGTATTGCTTTGTAAAGGGTGTAATAGTTTTCTCATCATCCGGGTAAAAGCTCCAGGTGCATTATGTAATCCAAAAGGCATTACATTGAACGTGTAATGTCCGTCACTGGTACTAAAGGCGAGCAATGGTCTAATCTCTTCCTTTACCGGAATTTGGTAATAGCCTTTACTAAGGTCTATTTTAGAGAAAAAGGTTGCTCTGCTCAGCTTTGTAAAGAGTTCATTAGGGCTCGGTAATGGTTCTGGTTGGAACTCTGTTACAGTGTTGAGTAACCTATAATCGATGCATAACCGAGTTTCCCCGTTGGGTTTCTGTAGAAGCACTACACTTGAACTGTAAGGGGATGTCGATTCAGAGATTATGTTATCTTGCAGTAGCTTGTCAATCTCTTCTCGTAAAGCGTTGGCTTTAGCGTATGGGACTGGGTAAATCTTAGTCCTTACAGGCTTAGGGTGTAATACTTTTATATCAAACTCCAAGAGGTTGGTTAGTCCCGGTTTATCGGTGAGCACTTCTGAATATTCGGCTAACAGTTGTTTGACATCATGCTGTTGCAATTCAGTTAATGTTTCACAGAGCTTCACATCCGTGTGTGATTCTTCCTGTTTTAGCGGGTATTCAGCATATTCGTGGGGGTCATTATCCGCTTCCATTGCAACCGCTAAGGCTAGGAGATGTGCTTGAGGAGCAGCGTGGCGTTCCATGTACTTTTTAAGTAAGTTAACATGATAAATCTTTTCCTTCCCTCGTATGGAGATTTTGTAGTTTGTTCGAGAGATTTTCTCGAGTACTTCAAATGGTCCCTGCCATCCTATCTGAAGTTTGTTATTCCCTGTTGGGAGTAACAGCAGTACTTTCTCTCCAGGTTGTAGTACTCTCTCCTTCGCAGTCTTATTGTATCGTTTTGCATGCTTGGCACGAGCTTGTCGGAGGTTAGTGTTGGCTAATTCCCAATCTATCTTTAACCTTTCTTTTCGTTCTTGCACATGTTTTGATGCAGATACAATAGATTCGTCTGCTTTCTGGTCGGTTAAAGACCTAAGCAATGCTTCCAGGGGTCCCTTTATTGGCCGTCCAAATAATAATGTTGCAGGAGGTAGACCAGTGGAGGCATGCGGCACTTCCCTATAGGCAAATAAGGCAGCCGGCAAGAATAAGTCCCAGTTTTCGGGTCTTTCTTGTGCTAATTTTCGCAGCATGGTGATGAGGGTCCAGTTATATCTCTCTACCTGTCCGTTTGCTTGAGGATTATAGGGTGAGGTGTGAATATGCTGAGTACGGAAGATCTTAAAGACTTCTTCCATCAGATGTCCTCTAAACTGCGATCCATTATCAGTGAGTATTTGCTGTGGAAATCCGAGCCTTGTGAAAATACTCACAAGCGCTTCTGCGACATGCACAGAATCAGAAGAAGGGAGCGCCACTGCTTCTGACCACATAGTACAGGTGTCGACTAGAGTCAAAATACAACAATTTCTCCGCTCTGTTCTTAAAAGTGGGCCTACTATATCTACAGCTACTCTTTCGAATGGCGTACCGACAATAAGCATTTTCCCCAATGGAGCAGGGGGTGTCCAGTTCCTTGGTGCCACCATTTGGCACTGCGCACAGGATTTCACAAATCGGATGATGTCCCCGTTCATCCCAGGCCAGTAATAGTGCGCTGCTATTCTTTGCATGGTAGCATTTTGTCCCATGTGGCCGCTAAAAGGAAGAGCGTGTCCCATCTCTAAAATTTGTGACCTATAAGTAGTTGGAACAACCAACTGGCTATGTTCTCGTCCAGTGTTGCCCGACCTACGGTATAGTAATCCCGATTTTGAATAAAAGTTTCCATTTTTCAGCGGGTTACTGGCAAGTGGCAGTTTCTTAAAACATGGTCCCAGTGTTGGATCCTTGAGTTGAGCATCCTTCAATTCCCGTGGTAGCAGGTTTGTCACTGGTCCTGGTTCCTGTTCTGTCCTCGCCTGACCTCTTGTAGTTACTGCTGCAACTATCAGAGGTTTTCTTGGTTCCCCCAAGAACACATAGCGACATCCAAGAATTACGTCGTAGATTGGATTCTCCATAATGGCAGTTCTAATCCATCCTTTAACAAATTTTGAATCAATATAAACGTTTGCTATTTTCAATGTCATAGGAGTGTCTCCATTCACGGCTCCACACAGATCTACTGTCTCCGACGTTATCTGCTCAGGTGTGACCAAATGTGAAGCGATTAAACAGTCAAACTGTAATCCTGTGTCATAAAGACAGCGCACAAATTTCCCGTTTGCGATAATCTGATCCGTTACAGAATTCCGTTCTGGTTTACCACATTTTGTTCTGTCTTGACGCTGTTCTGGTGCGTCTCCTTGTAAACACGCCACCAAGTGCGGGCTGGGCCGATTTCTACATTCTTTTGTATTGTGCGAGGTCTGCTTACAATGATGACAATATTTCCTCTCCCTCCTCGTGAAGTAAGGGGGGTTTTCCTGTGCATTTTTCGTGTTTGAGTTAGTTGACCGATCTCTGCGTGTATCCTGCGTTGGAGCGTTTACCTGTGATCACTGATTTTGGGTGGGCTGGGTGATTGGTTTAGGTTGAAGTTCAGCAGGTTTCCGTTTGAAGGTTTGAGTCTCTGCTATAGCATTTTGAAACCTTTCTGCTAACGTAAGGATTGGTTCGAGTCGGTCTGCCCCGTGCTCCATTAGAAACTTTCTCATCTCTGGTGGCATTGTTTCCTTGATTTGCTCTACCAGGAAGAGTTCATGTAATCCTTCGTAAGTCTTAGGGAATTTTCCCAACTCGCGCCACTTTTCGAGATATGATTCAATCCTAGCAGCAAATTGGCCAAATGTTTCTCCTCCTTCTTTGTGAGATCGGTGAAAACGCTTTCGGTAATTGTCGGCTGTAAGCTGAAAACGCCGTAACAGTGCTTGCTTGAGAGCGTCATAATCGTTCTGTTCTGCTGGGGTTAATTTTGTAAAAACTTCGTAAGCCGTCCCTCTTAATCCTTGAGAAAGTTAAGATTCCACATGCTTTTGGGCAGGCCATACGATGAAGCAGTTCGCTCATATCTATCTAAGAACAGATCAATTTGTTCATTTCGCTCGCAAAATTTTTCCATTTGGGAAAGTCATTGCAGGTGAGTTGAATGCTAGACCAGCAGAGGCGCTGTCAGGTGATGAAGCGTTAGTGGGAGAAGCTGGACGATTTTGAACCTCTAGTTCTTTGAGCCGGAACTCATGAGCCCGTATCCTTTCGTTTTCTTCTCTTTGTTTTTCTATTTCGGCCTCTATGAATGCATTACCTTCTTCTTCACTCATTCCAACCTCTTTAGTGTATTTTAAAAGACCCATCCTTAGTTTTAGTAAATCAGTCATTTTCTATATTTCTGTGCAGGTTGTTACACTCTCCCAGTATGTTACACTAGTGTCTGGGTATTACTAATATTTCTATGAAGTATTGTAATACAACAAACCAATACAACTAACTGATAATCAATTCAATTTACTAAGCCCCAGGGAGTACTATTAATTCTATGAAGTAATGTAACTCATTAATGGAAGTTTAGTATAATTGGATTTTTGACAATTCCTTATTTCTGCTGAATTAAGGTCTCATCACTTGAGTAATACTCAAGTATAAACAATTCCCTTCAATATCTCACACACATACACACTCTACTGCCTGTTAAATGTACCACTTAATTACCTTAGTTAACTATTTAACGTAATTATATAACTGTAACTGTATTTTTTTTCTTGTTGAGGTGATCACTGGCCCAAGACAGTTTACATGTTGTTAGATGTGTAGTGCGAGCGTATGATGAGTTGAGTGTGGGTGCGAATGAAGACGCGAATGTGTTTAGGCTCGTATAGATGTAGATCCTGCAACCCATACTCTCACATGCAGTAATCAAGGATGCTTTGACACTGCAGGCATGTTTCAAGACATTTATTGACGGGAACACACATAATATCAACAGGAACAGTCAGTGTAACAAGGTCATGCTGACCTGACATCGATAGGTATACATTTGGCATTCAAAAAGGTAAACATCAGAATAGACGTGCATGGTCAATAGCAAAGTTCTTCAATAATGACAGTTCGTAGCGTCGCCCTTGGCGTCTCTGACTAAACGCGTCAGATGCCTTAGTTACCTTGACACACAGGTGCAACTTGGCACTCCCTGCCAATTGCACATATCAGGCTGTAGTATAATAGCCGGAAGCACAGGCCTCGTCCTAACGTCGGCCGTGTACTTCTGTTAAATAGGTTATCACCAACCCTGCAGTAATACTTATTGTAGATAGAAGTTCCGCCAATCTGCGGCTCCCACAATATATCCTCGTCACTGGATTTCTGGACAATATAAGACTAACAGTCTTGGATGGCTACCTCGAGCACAAATATATAAGTTCTGAAATGGCGGATCCGTGAACTGCTGTTCACCCTAGGTAATCCTTTACATGTTCTGCCACCGAAAAGCGTAATAATGCATAAAGGTCGGTATTACCTGGTAAATGAATCCTCAGAACTACACAAGGAATTCTGTCGTCATCCCGACGCACAGAGATTCACTGGGGAAAACTGCCATAGCAGTTACTTCGAAGATTCTCCCCGAAAAACAATGGACTCTTGGTCCCTTCAGAAAAACAGGACCTCCCGGCTTCCCGGAAGTATATCTCACTCCCGCTTAAAAAACCTTCCCATAGGCCCACGCCGAACTGTCAACCTCTGACCCTAAAGGTCAAACACAATGAATGAATAAACAAGGGAAGACAACCCCTAATCAACCTGACATCGCAGGTAAAGACACAATTATACTTATGATACAAACATAAGCAAATAACTTGACAGATGACTCCGTCGAAAATGACAGCAACATTACTACCACCCCCCTGTAAAAAAAAAAAATGCAATTTTTTTTTTTTTTAATATGTTCATGAGCAAGATAGCACCAGTATCACTTCTGTGCTCATGCAAACAATGAACCTAATATCAGGTACAATAGAAGAGGGTACAAATCATCTCCCAACATAGGAGAAAACACTTCCTTTAAGCCAAACAAACTAAGGGATACCATTCAAGAAACCTAAGTTGCTGGCAATACCAATCATATATCAAACATTACTAAATAATATAATCATAGCAATATACAAATGTCAATGCTATTTTAGCAACATATCACTGATGGATGGACAAAATGAAATTTGTTAAATTATCTAAACATCATCCAAATACATTTGTATTACAACATATTATGATATTAAGGACAGACCTAAGTCTGAAAATATATCAGGAAAAACTAGGACACAAGATTTAACTGGAATCATGTGGGCATCTAGACAATATGTCCGCCATCACATTATCCGAACCACGGATAGCTCGCACCGTGAAATGGAAAGGCTGAAGAGCAATAGCATAACGAGTAGATCTCGAGCTCTTCAAATCCTTACTTTGCATAGCCGTAAGAGCTTTTTGGTCGGTTTCCATAAAGAAATGCGCGCCCAGAAGGAACCTTTGTAGCTTAAGAATGGACCAAACCATAGCCAACAATTCACGGTCCAAAACCGAGTAATTCCTTTCTGCCGCATTCAGCTTCCTAGAAATATACATTACAGGATGCAGAGTTCCTGAATATTCCTGCATTAGTGCCGCTCCAATGCCAGTGGAAGAGGCATCACTACGAAGGACAAAAGTCTTATCAATCGTCGGTAGTCTTAAGATAGGATGAGATGAGAACAAATTCTTAACCTGATCCAATGAAGATTGGCATTCTTGGGACCAACGCACCATATTAGGAGAACCTTTTTTCAATAACGTTGAAAGTGGTGCCATAATGGAGGACAGATTCTCAATGAATCTTCCATAGAATTGTATCAATCCCAAGAGACTACGCACTTGCTTTTTTGTCTTCGGAACCGAGATATTTAATATCTTTGAAATGTTTTGGTCCTCTGTCTTCAACAGACCATGACCAACTCGATGACCTAGGAAGGAAATTTCACTAAACCCAACAAAAGCTTTAGAGGGTTTAGCAGTCAAACTATGCTCACGTAGAGTAGATAGCAATTCCTTCAGACCCACATAGTGTTCTTCCCAAGTATCGCTGAAAAGACAGATGTCGTCTAAATATGCAATGACATCTGCACGATCTGATAGAATTCGTCGCATCATGCGCACGAAAGTCGCTGGGGCGTTCATAAGCCCGAAAGGCATAAAATTCCATTGAAACAGACCCCTAGGTGTCGAAAAAGCAGTGAGAGGTTTGGCGTGTTCCGTCAATGGGACTTGCCAATAACCTTTCGACAAGTCTAGTTTAGTAAAGAATTTAGCTTTAGAAAGTCTAATAAGTAGATCATCTAATAACGGCATAGGTTCAGCATCGAACTTCGTAACTTGATTTAATTTGCGATAATCAACGCAAAGACGTATGTTATTGTCTTTCTTTCGAACAATAACTATCGACGAAGAATAAGCTGAAGTGGATGGTTCAATTATTTGTAGTTGAATCATTTCATCCAATTCTTTCTCGACTTGTGCTTGAAAATGAATAGGTATTGGGTATGGTCTTACTCTGATCGGATTACGATCAGTAAGTATGATGTCATGTTCTATGACATCTGTGTGTCCAGGAATGTCGGTAAGGACATCCTGATATGATTGTAACGTAGAGGATACTTGACGTTGTCCTCAAAAGACAAGTTAGAAGAGACTGTAACGTCTCTCCACGATTCCGTTGAAATAAGTGGAATCGTAGGAAGAGGTAAGTTCACGTCAGAAAAAATAGTTTCCTCATCCTGTATAACGGACAGGGATGAGATGTGACCATGTTGAACTGGAGAGTCGTCCGTCGCCTGGAAAATAGGCTGTAAATAGTCTGGACGTTCAATAAACTCTGTTAACATATTTATATGGAAGGTTTTATGCCTTCCATCCACATCGACAATATAGTCGACATCAGAAATTTTCGAGACTATAGTGTATGGACCCTTCCAAGAAATGAGAAGTCTATTCTCTCTTGAGGGCAGTAAGACATATGCTTTGTCTCCAGGACAAAGTTGACGTAGGCGTCTTTTCTTATTAGCAAATCGCCTAGCTTTTTCTTTCGCAAATTCGGAAGATGAAGTTGCTAACCTGCACGATTCGATAATCTTTTCTCTAAGAGCTATAACATATTCATATGACGATTGTGTATCATCGTCAATATTATCGGAAGTTATCAAATCGTGTAACAAGGACATTGGCCCGCGCGGTTGCGCGCCAAAGACAAGTTCGAAAGGAGAAAACCCTGTATGCTCGTTGGGAACCTCTCTATAGGCAAAGAGGACTGCAGGTAAAACCCTGTCCCAATCTTCAGGATGATCCTCCGTTATCTTGCCAAGTAAGTTCTTTAGTGTCCTGTTAAGACGTTCTACCAATCCATTGGACATTGGATGATAAATACTACTGAGAGACCTTTTAATGTCTAGCGTAGCCATTACCTGAGACATAACGTCCGAAATTAACTGAGTGCCGTGATCCGACAGTATTTCTCCGGGGAATCCCAGACGAGAAAATACGAGCCAAAGAGCATCAGCGATATCGACAGTTGATATGCTCTTCAGAGGAATAGCCTCTGGCCAACGCGTGCACATGTCCACGCAAGTGAGGATAAATTGGTGTCCTCTGGCTGACTTAATTTTGAACGGACCAATGATGTCTATAGCCATTTTCTGAAACGGCCGAATCGGAATATCTGCAGCCTGAATAGGAGCAGCATGTCTCGGACCCCTAGACTTGACCTCTTGACAAATTTTGCAAGATCGGCAATAAATTCGGATGTCTTTATTCACGAATGGCCAAAAGAATGACGCAAGGACTCTAGTTTTAGTTCTGGAAAAACCCATGTGTCCCGCACACTGAGAATCGTGTGCATGCCGAAGAATTAAGGCTCTCATACACTTAGGCACAAGAATTTGCGAGTGCATAGACTTGTCCGAGTGTTGTACCATTCGTACCAATATACCATTCTTCATAGTGATATACGATTTGTGATTCGTATTTTGATTGGGATCCCCTTTCTTTGCAAGAAGGAAGTATTTCTTCAAAGAAGGATCCTCTTCTTGACGTTTAACAAACGAGTCATGGGAAATCACCAAGTGCTCGTCTTGGCTATCAACTTCATTACTATTATCAGATGAAGTTGGGGGATTAAGAGCTTGAGCTCTTGTCACCACTGCATTGACCGTTTGAATGTTTCTTTCTTCCCAACTAGCAATTTGTTGCGGGGTGCATTCCTTAACCCCATGAATACGACCGATTATAAGATCCGCAATAGGATTAGGAAGAAGACATGCATGGACATCTCCTGTGAAGAAAGGAGTGTCAATCCTAATAATAGCAGTAGGATAGCTTTCCATAGTACCACCAAATGTAACACATTTGATTGTTTTTCCCGTGGCACAGCAAGGATCTATCAGAGACTCCTTAACCCCGACGGTAGTACATCCCGAATCGAAAAGTACTGAGACTAGCCTATCATTTATTAGACCTTTATGTAAGATGAGAGATCCTCTCCCATCATGCGCAACTGTAGCAGGTAGAGCAGGAAGAGGGTGACCACAACTTAGCGTAGATACAGTTGATGAGTCAAACAATGTTAAGCATTGGGGGCATTCAGTTGCTCTCCCAAAATCGAAAGCACAACCAGTGATAGCCCTAGAGTTACCACTATCATTTACTGTATTACAGACTCCATCAAACTCTTGTTGCGCAGAGTTTGCCTGTTGGTAAGGTCTTTTTTTGTTAAACCTAGGTCTACCTCGATTATCATTTCCCCTGTAATTATTTCGACTATCATTTACCCTGTAATTGTTATCATATTGCCTATTGTAATCATCATTCCGGTTTGAATCCCGGTTTCTAAATTCACCATCGTCATAATCTTGACGTCGAGAATGATTACCTCGAAAATTTGAATAGTTATTATTTGGATAGCCTTTACGAAAGTGTCTCAAATTATTACCACTAAAATTACGAGAACTACCATCTTGTCTCCACTGCATAGACGAAGAACCATCATGTGTTGGATTACTCCGCTTCTGAGTGTAATTTTGATTACTTCCCCTATTCCAATTTTGTTGAGCACCCTGAAATTTTTTTCTGAAATTAGGGCCATATGGTGTTGCCGAAGCAGCTGGCAACCCTTCTTTCACTTTAGAATTGCTAACTGTAGCATGGGGATGTGCTGTGGCATACTGACAACAGTATTCCTCCATTTCTTTTAAGTTTTTAGGCTTACGCTCATGAAGGAATGCAAGAAAAGAATCATTAACAGATGACAAAACCTTATCTCGCAATAATAAGTCCATTAAACCTTCATATGTTTTCTCAATCTGAGACAACTCAACCCATCGTGTAAATGTACGACGTATCTTTGTAACAAAATCAGAGAAATCTACTCCATTTTCTGGCAACATTGTCCTAAAACGAAGACGATAGTCTTCTTGTTTTAATTGGTATTTCTTTAGTAATGCTGCCCTGACAACATCATAATTAGTCCTCTCATGTTCGTCTATTGTCATAAGAGTAGTCACTGTGTCACCTGTAAAAAATGGCATCAGTTGTTCAACATATTTTTCCTTTTTTATGTTATGCGTATCGCACAAAAATTGGAATCTATCTAGATAATCTGCTACGTCATCCTTTAAAGGATTGAAATGAGGCAATTTAATCCTACTAACAAACTCCTTTGTCGTACTCGAAGTTGTTTGCTGAGCACCCGTACTCGCCAATTTCAATTTCTCTAACTCCAAAATTGCGAGTTTTTCATCAAGTTCCATCTTCTGTTTTCTTTCCTCATGTTCCATTTTCCTAATTTCAGCCTCAGCAGCAGCTTGAAGTTTTTTTTCCTCTGCAGCAGCTTGAAGTTTTTTTTTCCTCTGCAGCAGCTTGAAGTTTTTTGTCTTCCATTTCCATCTGGAATTTTCTTTCATCAGCTGCAGCTTGAGCTTTCCTCTCCTCAGCAGCAGCTTGAGCTTTTCTCTCCTCAGCCTCTCTTTGATACCTTCTTTCTTCAAGTTCTAATCTTCTATTCTCAGCTTCTAGCTTCTTTAGTTCAGCTTCTGCTTTCAATTTAATTTCCTCTTTTTGTTTCTTTTCTTCTGACTTTAATGCAATGGCGAATTGAGCAGATGAATATTCTTCCAATTCTTTACCAGACTTACCAAGGGTCAACCCTTGCTGGATGAAGAAATCCAATGTAGACATTCTGTCTAATGAGATCAGAAACCTGAAAAAAAATTAAATAAATTACCTTATCCCACTTCAATGGGAGACAAGTCTGAAATGCTAGACTTGTATACTCACTTCACTTTATTTTACTGTCTTAATCTTTGTAGATAACAAGTCTTTTATCAAAGAACTTGTATAAATATCTTATATAATATTATTTAACAAACTCTATATGAAGAGTCTACCTTATCAATAATATCAAAACATGACCAAGTATGTGTATGTAGACTGTGCATGACAGTAATGTAGTACAACCAAAAAAAAAATACAAAGACAAAAATACAAAACAATACAAATGGCAACACTGTTTTAACCAAAAATGTGTAGAGAAATACACAAGAAAGGAGAGACCTACAGAATACAAACAAAACAAATCGACAATCAAAACTGAAAAACAGACAAAATATTACAAAAACAACGTTAAGTACAATTACATCACAGCTAACATCAATAGCGACCAATTGTCACTAGCAAATTTCCAAATTAAGAAAATTTGCACCTACAGACCGCTTACAGTAAGCCTCGATCAAGTGGCATATTTACCGTAAGACCCACCAACCGAAAAAACCCGCAGAAAAATACACAAAACAGTAGAAGTGACATAAACATATAGCAATCAATTTCAATGTGTTGCAGAACAAGTTCAGTCACAGCTGAAACTAAAATAAATTTCTTGCTCCTTGCGAACACAGAAACGAAATGTCAAACGCGCACTGAACGTCAAATCCACTGTAACATAAAGTGGTATTCACGAACCAAAGTTACTATGACCTTCTCAAATTAGGGCTTGCACATTGAATGTTTACAATTTCACGTACTGTTTACAGACACTTGACCTCCAACAATGTAGCTTGAATACTCTGACCTAGAAAAGTCTGTTGTTGAATGAAACGTGTAACAACCCGCAGTACTGTTTACAATAGGAACCCGCCTTCTATGCAGTTATGGTCCACGTAGCAAATGCCTAGTAGTTCACTTCAGTACTTGTCTTGTTATGCTTTATGTAGCATTATAATATAAATGCTCGTACTGTTTATTTGTGTCAACCGTTGATGACCTATATCTGTCCTGTTGTAGCCAAAACTTGCAAGTGTAGAATTAGCGCTGTGTTACGGCTGTCCCGTGTGTAGCTTAGACCCACAGATCAGAAGTGTAATGTGTACTTGTCCTTCTTGTAACTTTCTCGACAAAACTGGAGACATCATACATGTAACAGCCAACCAGGAAAGTAAATTTCTGGATCCATAAATGTCAACAATAATGTCAAATGCTCGCTCTGTTCTTTTTAAACCCACAGATCTGGTCCATCAGAAATGTAAGTTTCTAGGCCACATTGGCGACAAGAAATGTATCATAAGAGCCCACGTAACTGGTCCACCAGAAATGTAACTGTATTTTTTTTCTTGTTGAGGTGATCACTGGCCCAAGACAGTTTACATGTTGTTAGATGTGTAGTGCGAGCGTATGATGAGTTGAGTGTGGGTGCGAATGAAGACGCGAATGTGTTTAGGCTCGTATAGATGTAGATCCTGCAACCCATACTCTCACATGCAGTAATCAAGGATGCTTTGACACTGCAGGCATGTTTCAAGACATTTATTGACGGGAACACACATAATATCAACAGGAACAGTCAGTGTAACAAGGTCATGCTGACCTGACATCGATAGGTATACATTTGGCATTCAAAAGGTAAACATCAGAATAGACGTGCATGGTCAATAGCAAAGTTCTTCAATAATGACAGTTCGTAGCGTCGCCCTTGGCGTCTCTGACTAAACGCGTCAGATGCCTTAGTTACCTTGACACACAGGTGCAACTTGGCACTCCCTGCCAATTGCACATATCAGGCTGTAGTATAATAGCCGGAAGCACAGGCCTCGTCCTAACGTCGGCCGTGTAACTTCTGTTAAATAGGTTATCACCAACCCTGCAGTAATACTTATTGTAGATAGAAGTTCCGCCAATCTGCGGCTCCCACAATATATCCTCGTCACTGGATTTCTGGACAATATAAGACTAACAGTCTTGGATGGCTACCTCGAGCACAAATATATAAGTTCTGAAATGGCGGATCCGTGAACTGCTGTTCACCCTAGGTAATCCTTTACATGTTCTGCCACCGAAAAGCGTAATAATGCATAAAGGTCGGTATTACCTGGTAAATGAATCCTCAGAACTACACAAGGAATTCTGTCGTCATCCCGACGCACAGAGATTCACTGGGGAAAACTGCCATAGCAGTTACTTCGAAGATTCTCCCCGAAAAACAATGGACTCTTGGTCCCTTCAGAAAAACAGGACCTCCCGGCTTCCCGGAAGTATATCTCACTCCCGCTTAAAAAAACCTTCCCATAGGCCCACGCCGAACTGTCAACCTCTGACCCTAAAGGTCAAACACAATGAATGAATAAACAAGGGAAGACAACCCCTAATCAACCTGACATCGCAGGTAAAGACACAATTATACTTATGATACAAACATAAGCAAATAACTTGACAGATGACTCCGTCGAAAATGACAGCAACAATAACCCTGAATTAAATTAGTGACAGCAACGTTTTGTTATTTTAAAATTATAATTGTTCTGTTCAGATACTACCAGAAGTGTCGTTGTCTAGGGCGTTATAAAATTATAGTCCACAGTATAGACTAATAGTTCAAGATTCCTTACAGTTTCTGCAGAACATTTTAAAGACAAGATTCTCTGTCACTGTGAAATAAGAATCCAGAAATTCAAATCCAAGGACGAGATTCCCAATAATTGTCGCATGAAAATAAAATTAATAGTAGGTAAGCTTGACAGCTGTATAGGCGTGATGGACAATAGTGCACACGGACGTGTGATAGTGGTGCGCAAGAGAGATAGGCAGAAGGCACAGGCTGAGTCAGTGAGTTCTTCACTAAGAAAAACCACACACACAGCTCTTCTTGTTTTCTCTGGCGACAATATTACTCTTTTGCACACACTGTGTCACTCACAAATAGTAGGGTAAAGAAGTAAAGTTAGATTGAGGATTTGGTAGTCTGAACTGAACGAACAATCCTGTCGAGGTTAACTCAATTTATTTCAATTTAGAAATGTAAATAAATCAATAAGGATTTTACAGCAGATAATAATAAAGATTATCACGAAAAAACAAACTCACAACAATTTGATGATTTTAAAGAAGAAAAAAATTATTACACCAATAGTGAAAACAAGGATTATGAATGAATTGTGTTAGTAAGGTTCCCGGCAGGCCTGATAGGCTTTTGCGGGAAAATATGTGAAATACTGTTTGTGTAAAATGAATGTTTGTTCCTTTGTTCCTTTGGTGTGAATGTTGGAAACAACGTATATCCTGGGGTTCTCTTGGAAAAATATATCGTAATCCAATGCTTGAAATTAACTTCACTGTTCGAATAAGGTATCCACAAAGGGCACAGAATCTGAACACGATTTTATAAATCCAAGATTGGGGTAACGACTTCACTGTTCGAATAAGGTATCTACAAAGGGCACAGAATCTGAACACGATTTTTATAAATCCAAGAAAGGTGTAACGTATCCACAGTTGATGCGATATCCACAGATAACGAATTTGCTTCCAAAGGTGGGATGGAGGGTTAAAATGGGTGGAGTATGGTAGGGTGAGGTTTGGTGTTGAGAATGTTTGAAATACTTGAAATAATTGAAATAATTGAAATAATTGAAATAATTGAAATAATTGAAGGGAATTATTGTGACTGGTGGACGAGGACTATATGGCCACTGGCCAAAGGTAACCTCTTTTCAGCAATACGAGACAAGACTTTGCACTGCATAAATCTGTTAGACAAAACAAAAATACATGTGTAACTACTCTTCTGCTGCAACACGCAGATTACAACAGAAACAATTTAAGCAGTGTCCAGCGTCGGCATGTTGATATCCATGCATGCGTCTCGTTCCTAAAATAGGTCAGTCCATTCTTAAACATTCCTGTCTGCTGTGAATGAATTAGCTGGCCAGTCCAGGTACATACACCATAACAAGACAGTTGCTTCCTCCCCTGTCAGACAAAGTTACATGAGGGTCCGCTAGAGAATCCTCCTGTGCTTTCCACCGTTCATTCCTTCCAGCATTCATAATAATATGCTCATACATTAATGTTACAAACATTGAAAAGTAAAATGATCATTGAAATTATGAATGATACAAACATTGTAACATAACATCGCTTTAAAATACAAGCAGTGAAAATAAATGAATTTTCGTAAGCATTTATGATACATACATGATAAAGGAAACCCGTTTATATAATACACTTAGACTTTCACCATGATAGTAATATATTTCATTAGACTTTCACCCTGATAGTAATATATTTCATATCTATATATTTGAGCTAATTTCCTATATACTGGAAAAGCGAATACATACCCGCTGCGGAATTTTTTATATTCTGTAAGTTAAACTAGAGGGCACTTGGTTTGTTTAACTCAAGTCTCCCTATGCACAGTTTTACTTTACAAGACTAAGAAATGCGACTATCTCTTCCCGTATGCTTATCACCAAGTGAAGTCTAAAAACTAGTTTCTTAAAGAAAGAAAGAAAGAATTATTTTCGATTTACCCGCTACATTTTAAACGTTCCCACGATAGCCAAAATAGTTTGCATATTGAATGTCACTTGTACGTGCTGTGGTTTCCGAGCTCAGAAGTTTTAACAATGAGGAAGAAGACAGGCCATAAATTTCTAGACAGACGAGTCTGGAAAATCCTAACAGGCCTGAACGCTGGTTGACCGTATCTTCACCTGAGTTAAGTGCGTGAGAAACATGTTTTTTCCAGAAACTTAGGATAGACAGAAAATAAAGCAATATACAGGATGGACAGAAAATTTCAAATAGGCAAATTATCTTCACTCTGCGACATTTCCCTTGATTTCTCGCATGAAGCTATTTCCCTTGTGTAGAGTTTTTGGCGTGTATGAATTAAAACTGAATAATGTTTTAAAATATTTTGTGTCAAATCAAAATGACGTGCTAAAAATAACATCATGGTGTTCCCGAGAAGACCCTAAAGAGTAACTCTGCGAAATTCAAAGAAGAACTGTCAAGGCATAAAGATTTGATTAAAGCATGTCAAAACATGGAAAAATAACTTGCACTTGACAGTTGTCTAGTTAGTTGTACTTTTTATTTTCTGACACAAAATAAAATCAAATCTATAACGGTTACTAAATTGACGTCACAAGGGGGAGCAAACATTGCTATGGTGCCGTCCACATTTGACGTCACGCAATTAGGGCCATTTTTTTATCCCCTCTCCCGCCATTACCACATTTCACAACAAAAACTCAGACCTCCCTCTTATCTGACGTCACAAATCCCTTAACCTAGTAGCTGAATGTCTTCCCTGCTCTGCAGTAGATGTCCAATAATGGCCAAAATTCTAGTAAACGGAATTAGTTTTTTCACCTTCGCTCAAGATTACTATTCTTCTCTTCTTCTTCTTCTTCCGTCCTTAGCCACCGACCGTCAAAGCAGTCAGTGGCCATTACGCCTAGTGGTTTCTTAGGGCAACAGCAGATATGTTTTCTTTGCCATTGTTTCCCATCACGCCTAGTGGCGTCTTTAGGGCAACGGCAAATCAACCCATTTGCTGTTGTTTCCGTAATCGAAGTGACTGGCAAACGGGTGATCAGCCCGTTGTGAAGATTACTATTGGCAGAGATGTAATTAGACAGTTGGTGCTTTTATTTCAGGGAGTCTCCAGAGATTTGTAGAATGACAAGGTTAACAACTGAGTCAGCAAAGTTTGTTATAAACTTTGTATTCTCTCACCCCTTCTGTGAGAGTTATATGTTTGGACTCGTATTTAATGAACTCCTAGCTGAAGGTAATTAAGCGAATTATTAATAATATGTTTAACTCTGTATATTGTATATTTTTTAAAGTGAGTCATACGGGTGTTGACATCAAATTTACTTAATAAATTGATAGACTCTGTTAAGGGTGGAATGTGGCAATTTGGTCACGAGCATTACTGTTTAACAATTCCATGTTCTCATTTCTTTGACCATATACATTATTTTGCAGCTGGCCATTTGGTCTAAGGCATTACGTTCGATTTGAATTTGTATTAATTATTCCAAATTCAGTTTCAATTTGAACGTAACTAATAAACTGATAGAGGTGGTTCAACGATGTGCATTGACGGCTTGTTATTTTATTCTGAACAAAATAGATACCTTACACGAATAGATTTTCTCAATTTAATTTCGAAACATTGTTCTGCAAGCATACATTTCTCACTTATTTCTACTTCTACAATATTCAAAATCTTCAAAACGCTTTCGTTATTTCACTTAATAATATCTCTCATCCAAAGATATATATATATATATTCCCTCATGTTTCTGAGCTTACACATTATCTCGACATGAATAACTTTACCGAGATTTGATTCACACTATGAAGTGACCCCAACAGACTCCAACTCTGTATTTATATTTGCATAGATAACCAGAGATTTATCTTTTATATATTGCATCAACAGAGTTAAAATGAATAAACTAATTTGTCAAGAAAAAAACAACATAGTAAATAGGTGGTGTCTTCTAGGTGAAAAATATTATGTTGGAGGATTTAAAATAATAAAGTCTGTATTCTGTGCCATATACTGAGAATGTAGCTCGTAATGTAACAGTGGTTGTCGTTGACTTCTAGTTCAGTCACTGCTGGTTCCCAGTGAAGTTTTGACTGTTTCTTCTCTTCAGGAGTCGAGTGGTATGGTAGCAGCACGTCCCTGGCGCTGTCGCAGTAACTGTCAAGATTGCCTATTTTAGTGTCTTCTAGACTTGTCTGTTATAGATGGTGTCAAGCGTCAACTTCTGGCAACTAGTATCAAAACCTGAGAGGAACAAATACCTCTCGTAAATCTTCAGTCTCCTGATGTAAGCATCATGCAACCTTCGCCTCCCTCTACCATTTCATCTTCCTTAGAATTTAACCCGTTGCCCCCAGAGCATTAAATCTGAACCCATCAAGTCAGATGAAAAGTGTGTTAGGAGAGCGGACATACAAATACAAATCTTAATTAGAAATGTTAACATAAAAATAATATATACAATGACGTTAATATCATCCAAGCCCTACTCCCTATGGAGCGTTGGGGTACCTCTGCTATTGGTTCCTTGTGAGGAAATTCGCACAAAGCATTCACCAGCTGTACATCAGCAAGGAATTCGTACATTTAAAATGCAAATATTAATTAAGAAAATGTTACAACTTACTCCAATAGATTGGGTGAAATAATGTATCAAGACTGTCACGGATTCCCTCCTGTGCTTTGCAATAGTGGCCCAACAGTGACCAAAACTCAAGAGTTTTTAATATTGGCGTTCAAGGTATCTTCTTGTGCGCAAGATTACTCTTGGCAGAGATGTAGATAGAAGATTAATGCCACTTCTACCTTAAGGGAGACTTCACAAGGTATTCCCAGAAGTCAAGAACAAAAGCTGCGTAGAGCTGAGATATTTGTTAACTTATTATCTGGTCCGTCGCCTTTTGTGAAGTGTTTAAGCAATGGTTTAACCCGTTCAAGCCCCTAGTTGGTATAATCCAACGAAATCCCCCATGTAAGGTATAGCGCTGTTTAGTGTACATATATATCTAAATATAAATAAATAAATAAATAAATAAATATATATATATATATATATATATAAATATATATATATATATTTATATATATATATATATATATATATATATATATATATATATATATATATATATATAGAGAGAGAGAGAGAGAGAGAGAGAGAGAGAGAGAGAGAGATTGAGATTACGTATTAAGTCTCATACGTTTGCTTTTATACATATAACTGAATCAACTATTATTGTTTAGTTTTAAAATAACAGGTAACAAAATTAATAGTGAAATAGACTTTAACAGGTTAAAATAAATATGGGAAGATTAGTGGAATTTTGATAGTTATAACTTTCTCCTCATCGAGACGTAGGTGGAAATTTAACTTTATACTTAAAGTTTAACTGGAATTGCCCCTTTTTTTGTTTTGCGCCTTTTAGTTAGCACTTAGCTTGTATGAGTGAGTCCCGCAGCTGTGGTTCATCAATTCTGTGATGACGAAAGCCTTCTCCACACTCTGTTCCACTTTCGGTGGTTAGGTTGGATGCTTTTCTCTCACACTAGCTGCCTTAGTACCACAATCGTCGAATGGCTTGTAACCACGAACTGAGCCAAATAGAAGAAACAAATGCCTGCTAAGTACATTTGTTCGCCGCAATCTAACAGGCCCATTGTTATGCACTCCACCCACCAATGTTAACCTCTCAGAAGAAATAAATTCCCGAGCACATAGTGTAACTCAGTGAATATGATGCTTAAGATTGTTATGAGACCTGCCGCAGTGCAGGCTGGCTGAGCGAGCATGGATCGAAATGGGAAGGCAAACCCGGTCCTTAAAAAATGCTGTGCAGAAGTCGGATGTGTCGACCGAAAGGTGCAGATATCACAGCTTAGGCGCAAACAGACACAACGCAACCACCGTCCTTTTCAGGACGAACGAAGAAGAAGAAGACCTGCCGGAAATCATTACGTGGTATATATGGCCCTAATTTGACAAGATTGTTATAATCCAGACAACCTTAAGATTTGGGCAATATTTTTGCATGTCGCACCCCACGTTATCTCTTACATGACCATCTGTTTTACGACTCTCAGACTCATTCACCAGATGAGCGGAGGTACTTATTTAATCTAATTGATGATAGACGACCTAGTAGGTCTAAGGGTGGCGTCTTGAGTAAATAAGACAAGGTATTATTGTCTCGCACTTTTTCTAAGTGCCGACGGGCCGCAAAGAGAAGATAAACATTTCAGGAATGTGACAAGCCTAAAACGTGTGGATGTTGAGGTGTGTCACCCAGGGATACGATAATATCGACAGGTGAAGACGTAAAAGTAAGATAATGACTGCAATAAAAAGAGAAAAGAAATGGCACGGTGCCGGGAAGCAAAGATAGTCACAGAAAAATGAATTATGACTTTCGTCAAAAACCCCCTCCCCATTTTTCCCGCATTTTATACTACTGAAATGAAACAATATAATCCAATGTAAATTAGTAAACCAGTGCAGAATAACCAATCCTTCAAGTTCAGTAATATAATGTTTAATTAATCAGGCTTTTATAATAAATGCTTTGTTGGTCAAATGTTGCAAAATTTATTAAAAATTTAGGTCATTTAATTAATGTAATTTCAAACAATAATACACAAATTAAAAGTAAAGTAAACACATCAATAACGTCAGATCTTACTGATGTTAAAGTTCCATCAAATATTGTTCAACTTGAGAGAAAATTCACACAAATTCAAGGGTTAAACACTGAAGTTGTTATCAATGAATAATTTGTCCTCGTTATCTTTATCCCACTGCATTGTAAGATGTAAGATGTAAGATGTAAGATGCACCACCGTTGAACAAACTAGAACTCTATTTGCTTCCAGACGGACACCGTTTATCGGAAAGATCTATATTACATTATACAAAAAAAAAAGAAGAAATATTTAAAACAAAGATAACAATTTATAACAGCTAACGGTTGTAACAATTATCCGATATTTCAGAAGTGCTTAATATAACATAACAATATTAATATAAGTTGTCCATGAGCGAGTTGTTAACTATTGCGGATAGAAGTAGATTCTGGGGGTGGAGGTCACGAAATCTATTTTGTTCCAACGTCATCGATTAATTTAAAAAAAAAATTGAGCCTGGCTTGTTTTTGTGTGTGACGTTACATATTTTCAAACCCCCTCCACCTGCCGTAACATTTCGTCACAAAATTATGGACACCCCCTCTCTCAATCTGCGTAACGTCATTTGTGAACAACACCCACTCTGCTGACAAGTCGTGTGTTTAACAGGCTGGATCTCAAGTTAACTGTATTGTTAATGTGAAATAGCATTTTATGTTATAAAATACAAATTAATATTCTCTTTATTTGGATGTTTGTTTCATTTAAAGCATATGTACCATATGAGTGGTGAAATCAATATTTAAAAATAGGCAGTGACTTCTTAATCACCCTATATTATCTCTATCTGGCGTAAAAATGAGTGATTCTTGACTCCAGAAATATCAATCGTCAATGCTGGCTAGAAACATAGTTCTGCTGTTACTACACAAGTCATTTATAGATCGAAGTAGCGGAGTCAACGGTTTCTTGGTTGTCTTAACTTTGCTCGACCTTTCACTGAAGCCACCCGATCCCCACGTAAAAGCCGATAATGTTACGTGGGAGATTTGTGGCGCGCGTGCTTCGACGTCTATTATCAGAGCAAGCAAGGCATCAATCAGTGTTCTATTTAAAATCACAGCTCGTTTGACAGAAAGTGGGTCGTAATTGTAGGTCAGAGAGACAGCCATTCGTTCTAAACGGGACACGCAACACCAGTTATCTTAGCGAGTGACAGGGAAAGCAGTCAGCGTGGCCAGAAAGCCCAACAATTGTCAGCCTCATTGAGAGTTGCAGCCACACCAACATCAGCCCAATTGAGAGTTGCAGCCACACCAACAGCAGCCCAATTGAGAGTTTCAGCCACCTAAACAGCAGCCCAATTGAGATTTTTAGCCACCCCAACAGCAACCCAATGGAGAGTTTCAGCCACCCCACCAGCAACACAATAACGCATGCAGTTGCATTTTTTTATATGTGGTTCATGGGCGTACTTAAGTATTTGGCAACAGGGGCGGACCCTTCTTTTAACACACCGTAAAACACACAGAAAAATATGTTATGCTTGCACGTAGGTTTTTTAAATAGTATAGTATTTGTCATAATAGTGTCCGATGGCACACCCCCCTCCCCCGGCTCTCATCTGTCCTGACAGCGCCACCGTAGTACGTCACTGATGCGACTTTAGTGTATCTCTCTTACAAAATGTGTCACAGTGTGGGGAACACAGCTTATATACAAAAGTCATACAGCAGATGAACAATTAATTCTGTCAACCAAAAAGCACAGCGAGGCCCAGAATCTATACCTATACACCAAGAAGACCAAAGTATTGACAACAGACAAAGTAAAGACCGAACCAGAAATTGAAATTGATAACGAAGAACTGGAAGGTGTTAATGAATTCGAATACTTAGGATCAATCATCAACAGCTCTGGCGACTGTGCAGTAGAAATTAAAAGAAGACTTGCAATTGCCTCACATAAACTAATACAGATGAAAAACCTTTTGCAAGGCACAAGCAAAGAAACAAAGTTACAACTGATCAGAGCATGTATATTCCCAGTAGCAGCATACGGCTGCTAGACTTGGACACTCAGTAAAACAGTTGCAAAAATGACTACATCATTCGAAATGAAATGCTACAGAAGGGTGTTGAAAATACCCTGGACAGAATGACCAACAGAGAAGTACTGCACTCACTAAATGTAGGGGAACATTGGCTCATAAATACCATCGCAATAAGGAAGCTGAAAATTTTCGTTCATATAAAAAGACATAATAGTCTGGAAAATTTAGTGATGGAAGGCATAGTCCCTGGAAAAAGGGGAAAGGAACGACCTAGACGACGGTGGATCTAGGACATCACAGAGAGTCTGAACTTGTCTTTGGCTGATGCAGGTCGACTTGCTCAGAATCGTGATGCGTTCAGAGCAGCTGTAATGGAAACAACTTTCTGGAGAGAATACGTCACATGATGATGATGATATAGCAGATACTACTTATGGGAGTGAAGTATTATAGACTGCATTATACTTGTCCTCAGCTGTATGAGGTGGGTAGCCAGCTCCTTTCCTAGCGGCCTTTACCTTCCCTAACTCAAGAGTAGAGTCTAGTATCTATTTACAGCCTGCATAATAATAATAATAGCCCCTTCAGTCATAACTGAATATGGGAATGCGCCCCTGAGGTGACAGCCCTCAGCTGCTTATTTTCCTGGTGCTCCTTTCGACGTTTTCTCCTCACCTCTGCTTCTTGTGTGAGCCTCTCTTCGCCCAATCTGAGGTGGCGCCGTAAATAGCATCGCCACTTAGTGCGATCGGCAGCTTCATCCTCCCATGTTGCTGGATCCATGTCCAGTTCCCTCATATCTCTCTTGCACACATCTTTGAACCTCAGCTGTGGTCGCCCAACTGTTCTCTTGCCATCTGCTAATTGTCCGTAGAAGATATCTTTTGGGATGCGACCATCTTCCATGCGGCGAACAGCCTGCATATAACTTATGCAAAAAGCTAGACTTTTATGAATGGGCGTTTACATAGATTATAAGAACTGAAGTGGTATGACACAATCACCAATGTTGAACTAATGACAAGAACCAGACAAGTGATAGTGGAACTGATGACAAGAACCAGACAAGTGACAGTGGAACTGATGACAAGAACCAGACAAGTGACAGTGGAACTGATGACAAGAACCAGACAAGTACTAGTGGAATAAAAACATGAGAAAAAGACGTTGGAGATGGAAAGAGCACACACTGAGAGACATTTCTTGTTCTATAGCATTAGTAGACATTTCTTGTTCTATAGCATTAGTAGACATTTCTTGTTCTATAGCATTAGTAGACATTTCTTGTTCTATAGCATTAGTAGACATTTCTTGTTCTATAGCATTAGTAGACATTTCTTGTTCTATAGCATTAGTAGAAATTTCTTGGTCTATAGCGTTAGTAGACATTTCTTGTTCTATAGCATTAGCAGACATTTCTTGTTCTAGAGTCCCGAGGTTATGAGCTGTAGAGGGAGACCAAGGAAAATATGGAGAAGAGAACTGGACACAGATATGAGGGGGACGAAGAAAATATAGAGACAACTTGAGCTGATGGCACGTGACAGGGAGATTTAGCATGGAATTGTTGAAGGCCTGTGCTCCTTGGGGAGCTGAAGACTGATGATGATGCTGATGGTGATGATGATGGTGATGCTGATGGTGATGATGGTGATGGTGATGATGGTGATGATGATGATTATGATGGTGATGATGGTGATGATGATGCTGATGGTGATGATGGTGATGATGATGGTGATGATGTAGATGATGGTGATGATGATGGTGATGCCGATGGTGATGATGCTGATGGTGATGATGGTGATGATGATGGTGATGATGGTGATGATGGTGATGATGCTGATGCTGATGGTGATGATGATGGTGATGATGATGGTGATGGTGATGATGGTGATGAGGATGGTGATGGTGACGGTGATGATGGTGATGAGGATGATGATGATGATGGTGATGATGGTGATGAGGATGATGATGGTGATGATGATGCTGATGGTGGTGAGGATGATGATGATGGTGCTGATGGTGATGATGATGGTGATAGTGATGATGGTGATGAGGATGGTGATGATGGTGATGATGATGATGAGGATGATGATGGTGATGAAGGTGATGATGATGATGATGGTGGTCATGGTGATAGCTTATGCAAAGATTAGGAAATCAAGGGTTAATCTATAATTTACATAACACTGAGAAACCGAAATAAGTTAGTAACAAAATATGAAATTCGTAGCTCGTGCAAATTAGCGCAATTAAAATGTTTATTTTATTCATTCATTTATTAATATACAGATCCCTTATGAGCTTTAACATCACCCCTAGTGTGCCGATGGTCAAGATAATATGGGCCTAACACCATATTCCCAATATGCCTCAATGGGCGTGTAACGGGTTCCTTTACCTTGACCTTTATGAGCTTTGGGTTTAAAACAAGCTCACCAAACCAATCTAGCCTGTGCCATCCGTGCAACGTCTTTTCTTTTCTTCTTTATCTCTTTTAAGTATGTTTTATATTCCCTTCTTCACTTGTTTTTCCGCCTCCACCAACCTCTCTTTATCTTGGGTATTTCGGAAAAGGGACTACCTTGTAACGATATCATCTAGTTTCCTCAGTGTGTCAGCGTGATAGTTTCATGTTCTCCACATTCTTGTCTTGAACAATAAAGAAAGGTGAAATATTTATGACGAACAAATGATCAAATTAACCCAGCAATTTTAAAACTGACAAAGAGAGAAACACGCCATTAAAAATATTTTTGTCTGAGTACCTTCTACTTATTTCCCTTTGGTCTTTAGTTCTGCCAAAGCTGTTTCCCTTTTCAAAATTAACTCTTGGAAAAAAAAAAAACAGCTTTAAAAGCCCAGCCCTAAAAATGACTGTAAGCTTTTATTGCTAGCATCGTGTAGTCCTCAGAATGACTCTACTAGCACAATCAATGCTGTTGGGAATTGTTGAGGTTATATTTCAGTGGAAGACTAACTTCACTTTGAGGGTTTCAAGACAAGAAACAAGCCTGTCAATATATGTCAATCATAACAGTAATTTTAAATATTATATCAATTTACAGACACTGAGATATTTTATGAGCTTAACGATCTAAACAAATTAAAGACATGACAATAAGATGTTTTATATTTATAGATATACCCTCTTTCACAACTTCACTTCGAGGACTGTGGCTAATTTTTTATATTTTTTATTTCATTATTTGTTTTAAATAAAATGTTGCCACGTTTTGGCGAGGCGCGTCCCGTTCAACCTAGTCGGTTATATTAGGGCGCATGTCCAAATAAAAATAACCTTTAGGTCTTTTTTTTTTGCCTTCTTCTGGCGTTTCTTTCTACCTATGTGGTTATATCAAAGCGAATTTGCCATCTAAAAAAAATGTCAACTCTGTTGACTGCTAACCCGATCAGCGTTGATTGATACTAAGTCCTGAAAAGGGCTAACATTATTTATCTGCTAGTACAAACTCTAAAAAGAACTCGCCAGCTACGCCAACCAAGGTTGCCACTCAAGTTCTAGAGATAAACCCAGATTTTCTTATTTAAAAAACCCAGAAATACCTAGATTATTTTATGCATCAAATACCCGGAGATAGACGGTGCTTACACAATCTTTTAGTGTAACTTTAGCACAAATAATCTGTGTGCTACCAAATGTTTTTTTCCCTTCATTTTTATTTTATTTTTTATGACCAAAAATTCACAATTATTTAAAAATGATTTTATTAACAACCCAATATATCACATCGGCAGCCTTCTTGCGCTTCAGTGACATTTTTGTTAGCAATTGTGCTGTCTGGAAACATCTGCTTGCAACATTCAATCAAATGATCAGCTTGCCAAAACGGAGTATTATGTTCTGCCATGAAAACCGACAACAGTATCACCGCTTTAGCAATTTTGTATTGGAGACAGGGCTCTTTTGGTTTGATGAAACACTTGTTAATGTTCATAGTTTTGCTTTTGGCTTTGACGTTTTTCATGTGCTTCTGTGTGCTTTTATGTGTCAATAAAGCTGTGTTGTTGGCATTAGTTAATGTACCGGAACAGACCGTACAAATCGTAGCATAGCGATTGCCAGAGTCTGGCTTTATTCAATCCTTCAGTTCGCTGTCTATTAGCCATTCCTCACAAAAAGCCTGCTGATACCATGGCTTCACTTTTTTACGCGGTGGCGTGTGTGTCGTCATGCTGCTACAACTACCTAGCGTACCTTCATCATCGCTCATTTTTTAATCTTAATTTTAATCATTTTTTGAAAAAAAAAAAAAAAAAAAAAAACACTATGCTGTTTATCTGCTTAAGTCTAAAATTTAAAAATAATACTTTAAAACACATTGCAAAAATTACTGAGTATTGTAGATGACAGCCATTTACAGAATAACAGGAAATAGATAGCTAACGTAAACGAGTTAAAAAAAAAACAACGTCATTGATGGGGTTAAAAAGAAGAATTCAATTTAAGTGGTGTGGCGTGAGGTTTTTATTTGGCTGTAGGATCAGTATAGTACTGACAATTACAGAAATAGAATTTCTGCAGAAAATGGTGAAATCCCAGTGTCTGAGAGAACTACTGGTATCACAAATTAGTTACGGCAGTGAATGATCTGATCTCGAAAAATTAGTAGAGAGGAGACCGACATAAATTGCCACCTCCGCTGTGTAACTAACTGTGATATTAAGACAAGGAAACAGATTTTACTTAATAATGATAAAATTGACAAGTCTTCAAATACAATTTCCTTATTATTTATTTAGTATAAACACTATCTACTCTTGTGCTGAAGGGTGAATGTTGGAAAATGGAATGTAATGGATTTGTAAGTTTACAAATGATTTACAAATATATATATATACTTGTATATTACAAGTCTTCCAATTATAGGAAAAAAAAATTTATATCAGCTGTGCTGTTACTCAATTATAATACATGTATCAGCTGTGCTGTTAATTACGTATAATTTATCAGCTGTAATCTTGTTATTGTCTCTTGCTACGCTAAATCTCTGTTTCGTCACTGACAGTTAATTTGCTCACAATTGCCGACGGAAATGGTACTAATGTGTACTCATCTCTCAAAAGATCTGTCCTTCTTAGTTTGGTTGACACAAAACACCCGCTGTTGATCGTTTCGTTAGCCCACCCAAGACTGAGGGGGACTAAAGATGTATCTCAGGTACAATGTCTCTGCTCCTGTGAAGTTCCAGGCAGCTGGGTTAACTGGACATACGACCTCAGGTTTGATGACACAAATAAAACCTGTAACAAGTAAAAATAGGGGTTAATTTCTGTCCTCAAGCCCACCTATTTCTAGTGTGGGTGAAATGAGCGTGTCTCAGGTGTCTGCATGTAGTATGAATGACAACATGGCTCAGTATGATTTAGCAATAGCGAGACAAGACAGGTGTCTACTTGCAAAACATTCTTTCTGATAAACTAATACATGGATACATTCAATAGTATAAATTCAATACATGAATACATCCAATAATATAAATTCAGTACATGAATACATCCCATAATATAAATTCAATACTTGAATACATCCAATAATATGTACACCTAGGTGTGATACAACCATTTCCTTCCCCCTATAATATACCAGGCCGTCTCTGACAAGTGCTATACTAGCTGGTAACATATATCCTAACAATATTGTTATGTTCTTATGATAGGAGTATATGAGACGAGGACTGTTTGGTTATATTTCAGGTGGGAGTTATATGGGACAATAGATTGGAGTTAGATGAGACAATAGATTGAGTCCTAACAAGGACTGTTTTGGTTATGTTGCAGTTGGTTTTATCTGAGATAATAGACTGAAGCTATAGGAGACAATAGATTGAGTTATAGGAGACAATAGATTGAGTCCTAACAAGAACTGTTTTGGTTATATTGCAGTTGGTCTGAGATAATAGATTGAAGTTAGGAGACAATAGGTTGAGTCCTAACAAGGACTGTTTTGGTTATATTTCAGTTGGTCTGAGATAATAGATTGAAGTTATAGGAGACAATAGGTTGAAGTATGAGTCCTATTAGTCTTCGTCTTCATCAATCATATCAGGAAATACAATCATTATCCTAATTTCCCCAAGATACAATCAGTAACCTGATACGTTCATATTGAACCAAAATATATAAAATATATACAGGTGTAGGTAGTATAAATGATTAGAATATTTGGCAACAGACACAACCAATACAAATACAAACATTATATATCTGCTGTAGGCCTATTTGCCTACAAATAGTAAATTATATTTACCCTCCAAGATTTAAACAGACCAGGCTTTGACTCGACTTAGTGAAGCAGGCTGCAGGTCAATGCACTCAGGTAAGCAATAAATCAAGGTTGACAGCTTCTCCTCTTCAATCGGTCGGTATCTCTGGCTTCGTATCGGTGATGTGTGATTATGCATAAAATCCGCCCGATTATATAGGCAGGTGAAGTAACAACTTCTACAGCTTAAAGAAAGCGTTTGGTTGGTTCCTGGCGGGGCAAGCTGATTGGCTGTCTGCAGTTTGGTCTCATGCCTCGTACAGGCTAATTTCATTCTGTTTTTTCCGCCATATTGCGTGAACAAGATGGCCGCGACCCACATCCAAAAAAACAGGGCTTAAGTTTAATTCCATTCTGTCTCCGAGACTGGTGAACGTTGCTCGTTGATTGGCTGAGCTCTCGACATAGGGATTTAACAAAGTAGTGGGTTCACACAACTCGTTTCACGACAAGTGGAATAAAAAATATATAGCACATAATGTTTTACATTTAATTATAATATAAATTTAATGTATAATGCTCAGTGCACAAAATGTACATACGTTGTAAATGCCAATTAATGCATATTTGGAAAAAACAATACCCAGATACCCAGACGGAAGCCAAAAAACCCAGATCTAGTAAAAAATACCCAGCTGTGGCAACACTGGCGCCAACGCCCAAGATAGTCCGCTATTTGTCCCTTTAGGTCTTGAGCTTGTCACAACAGTTTTTTAGTAATTCATCCTGGCGTCTTCTCAGTTTTAGAATCTTAGTGTGAATGCGGGAAGTGTTTGAATATATCTACACGGGCTACGTATACTGAATTTTAATCATTATAACTTGATTGACCTTGTGTATGATTGGATTTCCTTCTTTAAATTTGATTGGTTCATCCATTTCGCTGCTCCTGTGTTGGATTGGTGTTATTTTAATTTATTTGAATGGTTGTCTCCCTTTGTTGTCTGTGCATAATTAGGCAACCAGTGGTTTTGACTAAGAATGACTTTTTACCCATGGGAATAAAGTTAGTTCCACCGTATTTTAGTTATTATCGTCCAGTGAAAAGTTATTTTCCATGGTATAAAATCACCGTTTGCATCACTGTTTACCGTTAACTCATACAGATACTCAATTTCCACAGCTAAAATTAAGAGAATGTTTAATACACTCAAAATGTCCGGGATAATTATCTCTTACGTTGCAATTTGCAAGTGCATTTTCCCGTCTCGCTACATGGCTAATCTCATATTATAAAGAAAGTCTCAAGAAATGGGCTCGTTAAGAAAGAAAGATACCTATTTAAGATAAGGACAAGAAGAAGAGAAGGCGAATGCTCTCCACTTGATAGAGTTTTCTAATAAACTATGAAGAGCCTTCCTTATCCCTAAGACATTTACTTCTTTCCCTGAAATCTCGATAAAGAAAGAGACCCAACATCCCAAGTGAAGGATTTTTCCGATAGATAAATACTTAACATAGACAGCAAGAATGATACACTTACTAACTGCGTAATGATAAACACGGCTATAGGTTTGTTGGTTAAATATTTACACATATAGGGTTAATGAAAATTAAAAATGATGATCGTGAACGACAATTCACACATGAAAATGTAATGCTGTAGTGAATTAAATATGATAATGAAATTATGTAAATAATGCAGTGATGATGCGATATCTGAAAACGATCTAGATGTTAATACAGACATTCCACGGAAAGAAGAAACCTTCACGGCAATCAACGGGTTAAAAACTGGAAAAGCGCCTGGCCACGATAACTTAAATGCAGACTATTTAAGACAGACCCTGAGCTAGCAGCAGAACTATTAGAACCACTATTTGCACAAGTCTGGAAAACAGGGACAACACCAATGGAGTGGAACAAAAGAATAATTGTCAAATTACCCAAGAAAGGAGACCTTGCAGACTGCAATAATTGGAGAGGAATCACTCTTCTCTCAGTTCGCAGCAACATATTAGGCAGGATAATTATACAGAGAATTTCAAAAGCAGTAAACTACAAACTGAGGAAAGAACAAGCAGGATTTAGAAAGCACAGAAGATGTGCAGATCATATATTTACCATCAGGAACATTATAGAGCAGTGCTCAGAATGGCAGAGACAGCTGTACATTAATTTCGTTGATTTTGAAAAGGCTTTTGACAGTATACATAGGGACAGTTTATGGAAAATACTGAGGGCTTATGGATTTCCAAGCTGCATAGTGTCAATCATAAAAAGCCTTTATGCCAACTTTACGTGTAGCGTAGGGCAGAGCAACTTATCCTTTTAGGTGAAGACAGGAGTACCACAGGGATGCCTCTTATCAACCACTCTATTCTTAACGGTCAGACTGGGTGATGCGACAGACAACAGAGGGCAGTCCAAGAGGAATAAGATGGACTACGTTTTCTACATTGGAAGATCTGGAATATGCAGATGACATTGCACTACTAGCACATTCACATCAACTTATCCCTAAAAAAGGGATAGACTTAATAAGTATAGCCAGCAGGTGGGCTTGAACATCATTCTAAAGAAGACAGAGGTCATGACACTCAATGTGAGCAACCCCGAGCCCATAACAGTAAGGAATCAAACCCACGTTGGTCTTCACCTGCTCTAATCTCAGAAAATCTGTGCCGCGTCAAGCAAAATGTGATTGTTATCACCTACAATGAATGAATCAAACTATAGTTGAGGAAATAATTAAACCTGCAATATCAACTTTCCTCAGAACAGTTACGCGGTGACAAGGATGTTAAAGGCATGCTTTTGAGTAATAATAATGTTTGCAGCAGAATAGATGAAATAATAAGAGATGTTGAAGCATAGCTTATTCAAAAGATAAAATCAAGAAAATGTACAATACTTCTGTGATCAATGTACTGTAAGAGACAGCGAGGCTCTGTTGTTGGCATAAGTGAGACATATTGATCATCACAAGTTTTAAGAGAAAATTTATTTCTGTGAGTCATTAGATAGCACCACTACTGCAGTTCTATCTATCTATCTATCTATCTATCTATCTATCTATCTATCTATCTATCTATCTATCTATCTATCTATCTATCTATCTATCTATCTATCTATCTATCTATCTATCTATCTATCTATCTATCTATCCATCCATCCATCCATCCATCCATCCATCCATCCATCCATCCATCCATCTATCTATCTATCTATCTATCTATCTATCTATCTATCTATCTATCTATCTATCTATCTATCTATCTATCTATCTATCATCCATCCATCCATCCATCCATCCATCCATCCATCTATCTATCTATCTATCTATCTATCTATCTATCTATCTATCTATCTATCTATCTATCTATCTATCTATCTATCTATCTATCTATCTATCTATCTATCTATCTATCTATCTATCTTTCTATCTATCTATTTCTCTCTACTCCCTCATCTATCTATCTATCTATCTATCTATCTATCTATCTATCTATCTATCTATCTATCTATCTATCTATCTATCTATCTATCTATCTATCTATCTATCTATCTATCTATCTATCTATCTATCTATCTATCTATCTATCTATCTATCCATCCATCCATCCATCCATCCATCCATCCATCCATCCATCCATCCATCCATCCATCCATCCATCCATCCATCCATCTATCTATCTATCTATCTATCTATCTATCTATCTATCTATCTATCTATCTATCTATCTATCTATCTATCTATCTATCTATCTATCTATCTATCTATTATGATGATTATTGCAAATGTATGATGTTATATTACTTTTATAATGATAAATGCCTAAATAATGCTTACAGTAAATGTGAGGCTGAAAGGATACAGTATACATGATGAGAGAGAGAGGAAGGGCAGAATGTCAGACGGGCCTGCGTGCCCAATTCTTAACCCTTTGAAAATAAAGCTCGTTTGTTCGTGTGATATCTACTACAAACTATTCGGATAAAAATAAAATACCCAAGGAAAATATTTTATCTTGGTCTGTAAATGGTGCTCCTGCTATGATGGGTAAGAAAAAAGGTTGTTTAAAATTAATGAAGGATGATAATCGACAAATGTTGCTTGTGTACTGTATTATTCACAGAGAAAATTTAGCTGCCAAACAAGTTTCCCGTGTTCTAAAGTAGATATTTATGTGGTGAAGTGGGATGTTATAAATATTTATAGGGGACTTAGTGTACTGACTGAGATCAGCTGTGAAGGTATCTATATCTAATAAGAGTAGTGTATTATAGATAACCTTACTTGCTGCCACATATATATATATCTCAGTCAGAATTATTCTGGAATAGTGTGATGACTACGTTGTATGTCTAGGGTATATGTATGATGAAGTGTAAGTCATAACAACAACAGACAGATAAACAATTTAATTTATTCCACCACACTTGACAACACTGTGACACTCACATACATACAACACTCTAAAGGATATCTTAAAGGAGTCACTGATAACTTTTCAAATAACAATATGTATTCATTGCTGTTATGAATGAATATGTGTCCTGATTCAAATACACAGGGAACCAGGAATCACAATCAATTTTAATTACAAGTTATATGTACAGAATTTCTCAATATGAATATTGTAGTGACATATATTATTAAAAGTATCCTATGTGTGTCAGTTGTGTAGTAGTAATATGAGGTAATACTGGTTTTGTTTTGTTCAAGCTCTGTTGGTATTTGTCATCATGACTTCAATAGTTTGTCTTTATGGGAACTAGTATTGGAGATGTTCTCAGTTCCTGATATTAAAACAATTTACTTCCCCTCTTAAGTTTATGTTACAATGTTATTTTAAGATGGGGGTACATAATTTTGAGCTCAGCTGGCCACATCAGCTTATCTTGCGTGATGGCGGCAGGAAAAGACTCCTCTGCTCGATTCTCCCCTGGGCTCTGGAGACACCTCACTGATAGCTAAATGGACCAAGGAGTATGCTGTCCGACTCTGGATTCAGCAAAGCTCTGACCAGGTGCTGCTCAATACCATCAAGACCACGGTCCCTGAAAACAAGAAGGATGTACCTTCTACTTCATAACTAATTTATACTCTCTTTTTACACTGAGCACAATACATCACAAACATTGAGTTCAGAGCGTTAGGCCAACTGTCAGCTTCATCTGAAATACTTTATACCAGTATTAACCTCCTTAATGGTTACTACGCCTCTGCACTTCCAGCATTATTTCTGTCTAATCAATAATCTAGGTGTCAGTGTACTGTTTGGCCATTCCATGCAGTTTTACTTTCCTCCGACACCTTCTGTTCAGGCTGGAGCATTATAGGCTTTACATCATGTTTGCTACTGAACTACACATATATACAGGCATAAATTAACAATTCACATTCACTTTTCATTAAAAGATACTGAATGTTTCAAGCTTACCACAATTCATGGAAACAAACACAGATACGTTGATTAGCAATGAATTCTGGCACAAATACTGGCACAAATTCCCATCTGCTTATGTTCCAGGCTTTTATTTTAGCAAAAATGTGAGCTGGCTTCAACGCACCGTTGCTTTATCAAGCTTATTTGAACTAGTGGTCTCGAACTAACGCTCCTAAGTGAGTATATCAGCGAGTCTGGCCAATGGAGCCACGTTTCGACAAGGGTTTGAAAAAATTTTAACTTCCTACGTCTCCCCTAACAACCAAATATAGTATTTATAGTCCGACCAATCGTGTTTAGTCTTATATTTGTTGCGCTCCAATCAATTTGGAGTTTACATGGTAGGCTATTTCCGTACGCAAGGTTTTTTTCAAACACGTTATAAAAAAAATTTTATGAGCAGAAATGATTTCATGCTGTCAGGCATCCCCAATATTTTATTTTGGTTATAACTTGTTAATTCCTAGACTATTTGCGTAACGTTTTACATATTCTTTGTCAGCAAACCCTAAGGAACCCAAATATACAAATTTAAAAGAGCTAAGTGGCTGCGTTCAAAATATGCAATTTCTTCTACCTCCTGTTTCGAAGATGTGCTGTCTGGGTACTGTAATGTTTTCAAACGTAAACCCATCTATTGTCATCTTTCCTTATAAGCGTTTTTCAGGATTTAAAAACCTAACTCTGGGAAGGGTAGTGAATTTATCACTGTCCGTCTGAAAAAAAAGTTAGTGCATGTGGCCTTACACGCGTGATAGTAGTAATTGTGTATCGCGCGACGCGTGTTGCATGCGTTCCTGATTTTCAGCCCTCCCTCTCTCTTTCTATTTGAGTCCATCTGTTCGTTCGTTTTGGTAACGCAGTATAATTAATGTTAGGATTAATTTAGGTCATTACGCAGTCTGCCTCTCAATGTTTTTCCAAGAAATACAGCACACGTTTCATTGAAGAAAGCGGGTAATAATATAGTAGGCTTTTACTATCAACGTGAAAGCGTTACAATTTGCAGACGAAGCATAAAACAAAGGGGATTTCGAGTACATTCCTTGTGACAGCACTGTTATTTTACCATTGCTCTTTTCTTTATTAGAATTTATTTGTTACGCTTTACATTTACCTTTTAATTTATATATGTGGATTAGAATATTCCACGACAATTTAATTCAGTTATAAAATTCTATTAACATTATCAAAGCTGATGATAAATGTGAACGTTTCTTGAACCAGTTTTGTGAGAAGATACAGAGGATGTAAGATTATTGCTTCACATTGATGTAAGATGGTTTTCAAAGGGCAACTGCTTGAAAAAGGTGTCTGGAACTGTTTGATATACTTAGTGACTTTTAAAGGACAAACCTGAAATGAAGCTTCTGTCAACAGTCGATCGCAACGCTTTTGCGAGTTATTTGGCACACGATTTTTAATAACTAATCAACTTCAAGGAGCCAATATGACTCCTGTTGACTCAAAAACAAAGATATTTGGATTCATTACATTTCTAGAATTATGTCAAACGAATATTCCTGCAAGAAAATGTGCTAAATTGTATTGGCTAAATAAGTGTGAGGTAACTGATGCTGCTGCACTTGTTATTGTACATCATTTCAAAATGCGTGAAAAAAAACTGAGTTTAATGTTAGATTTTCTGATTTTAAAAATAAATGAATTTTCCATCTTGGCTAACTCTGCCATTGCTAGTAGACTTATCTGAAGTTGACATACAGTACCAAGAATAGCTCTCTGAATTACAAAATGATGAGTCAGTTATCACTTTATTCAAAGTTAAAGGAACCATAATGTGCGTGTGTGATCAAATAGTGACCAAATACCCCAATTTATCTGGTTTGGCAATAGATTTACTGTTACTATTCCCATCTTCATATTTAGTGGAAAGGGGCTTTAGTGCTGTAAGTGACTTACTACAGAACAATAGAAACCGATTGGATGTCACAAAACGGGGAGACTTGAGACTGAATCTAACTAAATTAGTGCCCAATGTTAAAACTATTTGTAGTCATCATCAAGCTCAAGGATCTCATTATTTTGAGATTCTTAAATTTGATGCGTTTAACCTTAAATTTGATGCGTTTAACCTTAAATTTGATGAGTGATTAAAATGTATTTGAATTATTTTCTTTTCACCAACTATTGTAAATTTAAGATTATATATTTTCAAGTTAGTAGTTGTCTTTTTCTTTGAAGCAATTACTTAAACTACTCATATTATTGTAAATTTAAAATTGAACCTTTTCAACATTAAATTTGTTTTTGTATATACAGAACACGCTCATAAGGAGACAGCTCTCAGGTGCTTTTTTTTCCTGGTTTCGACGTTTTCTCCTCCTTTCTGCTTGTCGGGAGAGCTTTTCACCAATCTGAGGTGGCGCTGTAGAGAGCATCGCCACTTTGTGCGATCGGCAGTTTCATCCTTCCAGATTGCTGGATTTGTGTCCAGTGCCCTCATGTATCTATTGCACATATCTTTGAATCTCAGCTGCGGTAGCCCAATTGTTCTTTTGCCATCCGCCAATTGTCCGTAGAATATATCTTTTAGGATGCGACCATCTTCCATGTGGCGAATATGGTCAAGCCAGCATAGTCTGCTCTGTCTAACAGTATATACATGCTTTGAAGGCCAGCACGTCACAACACCTCGACATGTGTCACTTTGTCCTTCCATGAAATACCGAGGAAGTGGCGTAGACACCGTAAATGGAAGGTATTGAGCCTTCTTGCTTGCTTAGCTTAGATTGTCCATGTCTCGTTGCCATATAGAAGTGTGCTGGTGACGCAGGCGTTATATACTGCAGCTTTGGTCTTCGTTGTGAGTTTGGAGTTTCCCCAAACACGCGGTGTGAGGTGGGCAAAGGCGGATGCAGCTTTGCCAATTCGGCTGTCAATTTTTGTGTTCAGAGAGAGTTTGTTGTTGATGGTAGACCCCAGACATGTGAAGTGGTGCACCATTGCTAATTCATAGATATCGATAGTGATAACTGGTGCAACATCTACATCCTGACCAAGCATTTTTTTCGTTAAACTTATTTTGAGGCCAAAGACCTTGCATGCTTAGGTGAAGAGGTTCATCAAGCTCTGAAGCTCCTGTTGGCTTTGAGTGACTGTGGCCGTGATTGTGTGGGTTAAGGTTTGCATATTTCTTTATAGTGTTCGTATAGTGTTGATGTTAGAGGTTCAGATCACTGCCCTAACCAGTGGTCATCATGTGTGAGCAGAAAATGTAAACACTCTGCTGTAAACAAGTGATGAAATGCACTGTTAGACAAGTCGTACAGATGGTTGATGGTATCTAACTCTGTTGACACACTGTACTCCAACAGCAGTAAAACGAACTTCAAAGTTTTATTTACATAAAGTAGAATCCGCTTCTCTCTTCTGCGAATTTATCTTCTAAGAAAGTTAGTTTTATCTTTATAACATTCACTTAGTGACCTTCTTGATCTTGCTAGAAGACTTACAACTGCAAGGGATGTTGATTTTCTACAGTTTTTTCAAATTCATCGAACATCTGTCTTCGAAAACTGCAATCATATAATTCCCATCTCGTAGCCAACCACATCAAAATGGCTTTTTTACATGAACTCACACTTGCTAACTTACGCTCAGCGCGTTCTAAAATCCAACCGATTTTTTGGTTCTAACATTTTTCGTTCGCTCCTAAAATGTGTTCATCCTACCACAACATTCTCGTGCGTCTTTTTTTTCTTGCTCACCCACCATAACTTACAAGGGACGTAATTCCAAGTTATCTCCCGTTGGTGATTAGACTCAAAACCATACACTTCTCTTCAATTCTTATTACAAAAACTTTACCTGCAAATTTGTCCCACCACAATTTTGGACTCACTTAATATGCATAACTCTAACAATAACTACTACATCTTCCAAGTGGAAACCACGGAGTTTCCTCCCTTTGCCAAAAGCACTCCTCCACAAATATCACTTCCCTTCAACAAAGACGAACAGTCTTTTAACAACTCCATTCATTTTTTTCCAAACCATTTATCTACACTCACTTACTTTTCTAAAACTAAACCACCGTTCACATGACGATTGCAGCGTAACCAGCGAATAACAGGTCTCTTATAGCGATCCTTCTGATTTTTGTTTTTGCTTTCAGCCTTGCGAGGTTAAACAGTTAGCTATCTGACCTAGTGTGAAGGCATATTCCTTCAGTTTCATCTCTGAATGCATGTTTCAAGAGCAAGACAAAGAAGATCCCAAAGACGGTTGAAGCCAGGACGCAACTTTGTTAAATGCCACTGTGTATATCATAGGGCTGTGATGTGCTTCAAGCATACTGGACTGTCCCAACAGAAAACAACGTTGACGCATTATTCAACATCAAAAGGGACAGGATCCTTAACTTCTTCATCTTCATCAACTTCTAATTCATAGAGGGGTGGGGTGATTTACCTGAATGAGAAGCAGACGATGCAGCAAATAATTGTTTCCTGAAAGTGTCCAAAGCTGACATTGTGACTTTCTCTGCTCACAGGTTTCTTGGTAGGGTGCAGCATATTCTGCCATTTCTCTCATGATCATAAAGCTCCTATCCATGTCAGGATCATCTTCACATATCATTAATCAGGATTCAAGAAATTTGAAGGTCTCCTTTAACCGTTTCACTGTAAGTAGGCGGCCTGGTGGTTGTTGCTGGCTGGTGTCCTTTGCTGCTTCCTCTTCTTCTTCCGAGGTGACCTTCTACAGCGCCAATAACTCTTCATTGCTCAGTTCTACTTTCTGAGATTCAAGCAAATTTATCATTTTATTTTCGTCAACTTTATCTACATCATCTCTTGAGGCCATTCTGACATCATCTTTAATAGCTGTGATACTTTTATCATCAACGCTAAAGCCTTCTAAGTCATGACAGAATAGAGGGCAGAGTTGTTTTCCACACAGTGTTCATGCATCACCGCGGAACTTCATTCCATGCAGTCTTGATTAGCGAAAGTGCATCTTTATCTTTAATAGCATATCCGTTCCAAAAATCCCTCAAAGAAACATTAAAATTGTCGTCCTCTATTCCCCTGCTCCCGTTGGCGCGAAGATAAAATACCGTTAAAATATCTGAATATTGGGTCGCGTAACTTCGAGATTTGCGCGCAATTTGAAACCCTGGTAAACAGAGAACTACCTGGATATTTATTCCCAACGCTCTCACACTCTGTAAGTGCCTTTTACGTGTTGTATATCGATTAATATTTTGTTAGACGCACCTTTAATCTCGTGACTTGGCTCATACATGTTTGACTCGTTTTTAATGAGTCCCCAGCTGAAGGTAACCCAGAAAAGTATTAATTTAATAGCTCTGAATAAATGTATAAAAAAAAATTAATGAGTCATACGGGTGCAGACAATAAATTCACTCACCCGTCACCATGAAAATGATTAACATGACCATTTGCGGTTTTGAAACCTAAGTGTTAAATTTACCGGAAACATTTAAAGTCATTTGACTTGTCTCACAATCTGGTAATCTCCTCTCCAAGGTTGCATTCTCTTTTCCCATCTCTGTTTATTATGACAAGACATCTTGCCGGAACTGATTATATCATCTCATCATGTCCTAATACTTAAGTTTGTTAAGAGAAATCAGTATGCCATATGTCTGATATTCAGATTGTTAAAATCAAGATGAACTTGGAAGTTACATTTTCTGCAAGTCATGCCTGCCAAATTAGACACAAGTTATCTTAAAACTACCCATCCTTGTTAACATTTGTTACACGTTTCTGCCGGGGTTGGCTGAGGAAATAACTCGTTTAGTATCAGTAGCTCGTCTGTCTAAAAAAAAGACTGGCGACAACTAGCAAAACCAAATGTTGATTTAATCTTATTGTTACCCCTGGTTAATCGGTGACTGACCACATACGATGATAGCATGTCATGTGCAGTGAAGCCTAAATTGTGTTTGTTGACGAGATGTGCCCTTCCAAGGACAAGATAGTTTCGACAGATGAAGGCTAAAAAGGATAATAATAACAGGTGAATAATGGCAAAGAAAAGTGCATCAAAAGGATGGGTATCGGAATTTATTGACATCGTGGGGTGAAGCAAGATTGGTGACAGAAATTTTAAGGAACGGGAGGGCACTGTCGTCACAATCATCATCATCAGAGCAACATCACCGCCATACCCATAACCATTGTCATCACCATCGTCATCATCATCGTCATCACCATCTTCATCACCATCGTCAATATCGTCATCAACATCATCACCACCATCATCGTCGTCGTCGTTGTCTTCATCATCGCCATTGTTAGCATCATCAGCATCATCATCAGCATCATCATCAGCATTATCAGCATCATCATCAGCATCATCAGCATCATCATCACTTATATGATCATCAGCATCATTTTCCTTTGTCCTACTTACAGAGCGTAAAGCCACCACTACAACTGGTCCCCTCACATGAAGGCTGCACCTAACATTGACATACTCTTGCAGCAGTGATCTCTTTAGCCAGTTATTTTACATGATAACGTTGCCTGCCCCGTGCACAACCTCACATTAGTAGACCTCTACGACATGCTGTGAGGGTGCAGTAGTTAATAATATGTCTTTAAATTCTCAGAGACCCCCGAAAATACAAGTAAATATGAGGTGAATAATTTGTAAGGAAATATAAACTTACATAAAGAAACAGATTGATTTTCTATGACCAAATCTATAGAATACAAGTAACAAAGAAATACACAACATGTTGAGACTACCACAGAGATTCAGTATAGATGAACCATCAGATTATTCAAGAATTGTTTACACATAATTTTTTAATTTTTTTTGCAGAGGGGGGGGGGGGTGGGGGGGGGGGGGGGGGGGGGGGGGGGGGGGGGGTAATGGGAGTTAAAATATAGAAAAGTATGTTTAGAATGTACAAGGAGGGTTTCAGAGAACTGTTTCAGTATTTTTACCTTTATTATATTCTGGGACTGCCACGTGTTCTTTCGGGGGTAAAGAATAACAACACTTTAAACCTACCTGGCATATGAAAGAATGCAATAAGTAGAGTTCAGCATGGGGCCAGGTACCTAGTCCTGTAGAAACCTGGATCCACAAATATAACCTTCAAGAAAACAGGTCATCCAGAGCACGTCATTAAAATAAATCAGCTCAGCCACTATAGAGACAAGAAGGTTCTCTACTGAAGAGGTTTACAGCGTGGTCTCGGCTCATCTTCTCCCTTTCTTTTCTTCTAGGACAATCGCTACATGGAGCTCCTGGAATGTTCGAACACCAAACAAACAACGGAAAACTACACATTTGGCAGTAGAAATTACAAAATATATAACTGACATCGGTAACTTGACCGCAAGAAGCAAGTACATTAAACAAATTTGTCGGTCGAAAGCACACATTTTCTTTATAAAGTCATACATTCATTCCACACAGTCATTTTCACTATACAGGCTTATATCATCAACATAGTATAATTCTAACAAAGAAAATACGGACTTTCATAAATTGGTGCCCACAGAGAATATAACTATGGACATCGTATTAAAAGATCACTAATGTGGAACTGATGACATGACCCATATAAGTGCTAGTGAGAAGACGCCACTGGCTTTGGATTGGACACACATTGATAGAATCTATTTATAGCACTACATTTTATAGCATGTTCTGGAATCTCCAGAGTAAGAGAAATTGAGCGGGAGAAAAACAAAAACAAAAACGCATGAGGTCAACTAGGAGCAGACATTAAAGTGATGAAGAAGACTTGAAGGTACCTTGAACGGATGGCACGGGACATGAATGTGGTGAAAGTCTTTGGTTATTAGGGAGTAAAGGATAGTGATGATGAATGCTCAGCTTTTCTCTAATTACAGTTAAAAACTACCCCATACAGTCAATCTTACTACGTAGTCACGTCGTCTCACCACACAGTCATTTATTCTTACCACTCAGTCATTTATTCTTACCGCACAGTCATTTATTCTTACCACACAGTCATTTATTCTTAACACACAGTCATTTATTCTTACCGCACAGTCATTTATTCTTACCACTCAGTCATTTATTCTTACCACACAGTCATTTATTCTTACCACTCAGTCATTTATTCTTACCGCACAGTCATTTATTCTTACCACACAGTCATTTATTCTTACCACACAGTCATTTATTCTTACCGCACAGTCATTTATTCTTACCACTCAGTCATTTATTCTTACCGCACAGTCATTTATTCTTACCACACAGTCATTTATTCTTACCACTCAGTCATTTATTCTTACCGCACAGTCATTTATTCTTACCGCACAGTCATTTATTCTTACCGCACAGTCATTTATTCTTACCACACAGTCATTTATTCTTACCACTCAGTCATTTATTCTTACCACACAGTCATTTATTCTTACCACTCAGTCATTTATTCTTACCGCACAGTCATATATTCTTACCACTCAGTCATTTATTCTTACCGCACAGTCATTTATTCTTACCACACAGTCATTTATTCTTACCGCACAGTCATTTATTCTTACCACTCAGTCATTTATTCTTACTGCACAGTCATTTATTCTTACCGCAGTCATTTATTCTTACCACTCAGTCAATTATTCTTACCACACAGTCATTTATTCTTACAGCACAGTCATTTATTCTTACCGCACAGTCATTTATTCTTACCACTCAGTCATTTATTCTTACTGCACAGTCATTTATTCTTCCCGCACAGTCATTTATTCTTACCGCACAGTCATTTATTCTTACCGCACAGTCATTTATTCTTACCACTCAGTCATTTATTCTTACTGCACATTCATTGATTCTTACCGCACAGTCATTTATTCTTACCTCACAGTCATTTATTCTTACCACACATTTATTTGTTCTTACCGCACAGTCATTTATTCTTACCACCCAGTCATTTATTCTTACCACCCAGTCATTTATTCTTACCACACAGTCATTTGTTCTTACCACAAAGTCATTCATTCTTACCGCACATTCATTGATTCTTACCACACAGTCATTTATTCTTACCGCACAGTCATTTATTCTTACCGCACAGTCATTTATTCTTAACACACATTTATTTGTTCTTACCACACAGTCATTTATTCTTACCGCACAGTCATTTATTCTTACCGCACAGTCATTTATTCTTACTACACATTTATTTGTTCTTACCACACAGTCATTTATTCTTACCACACATTTATTTGTTCTTACCACACAGTCATTTATTCTTACCGCACAGTCATTTATTCTTACCGCACAGTCATGTATTCTTACCACCCAGTCATTTATTCTTATCGCACAGTCAATTATTCTTACCACACAGTCATTTATTCTTACCACCCAGTCATTTATTCTTACCAAACAGTCATTTGTTCTTACCGCACAGTCATTTATTCTTACCACACAGTCATTTATTCTTACCACTCAGTCATTTATTCTTACCACACAGTCATTTATTCTTACCGCACAGTCATTTATTCTTACCGCACAGTCATTTATTCTTACCACACATTTATTTGTTCTTACTGCACAGTCATTTATTCTTACCGCACAGTCATTTATTCTTACCACACATTTATTTGTTCTTACCACACAGTCATTTATTCTTACCACACAGTCATTTATTCTTACCGCACGGTCATTTGTTCTTACCACACATTTATTTGTTCTTACCACAAAGTCATTCATTCTTACCACACAGTCATTTATTCTTACCACACAGTCATTTATTCTTACCACTCAGTCATTTATTCTTACCATACAGTCATTTATTCTTACCGCACAGTCATTTATTCTTACCGCACAGTCATTTATTCTTACCACAAATTAATTTGTTCTTACCGCACAGTCATTTATTCTTACCACACAGTCATTTATTCTTACCACCCAGTCATTTATTCTTACCACCCAGTCATTTATTCTTACCACACAGTCATTTGTTCTTACCACAAAGTCATTCATTCTTACCACACAGTCATTTATTCTTACCACACAGTCATTTATTCTTACCGCACCGTCATTTATTCTTACCGCACAGTCATTTATTCTTACCACACATTTATTTGTTCTTACCACACAGTCATTTATTCTTACCGCACAGTCATTTATTCTTACCGCACAGTCATTTATTCTTACCACACATTTATTTGTTCTTACCACACAGTCATTTATTCTTACCACACATTTATTTGTTCTTACCACACAGTCATTTATTCTTACCGCACAGTCATTTATTCTTACCGCACAGTCATGTATTCTTACCACCCAGTCATTTATTCTTACCGCACAGTCAATTATTCTTACCACACAGTCATTTATTCTTACCACCCAGTCATTTATTCTTACCAAACAGTCATTTGTTCTTACCACACAGTCATTTATTCTTAACACACAGTCATTTATTCTTACCACTCAGTCATTTATTCTTACCACACAGTCATTTATTCTTACCGCACAGTCATTTATTCTTACCGCACAGTCATTTATTCTTACCACACATTTATTTGTTCTTACCGCACAGTCATTTATTCTTACCGCACAGTCATTTATTCTTACCACACATTTATTTGTTCTTACCACACAGTCATTTATTCTTACCACACAGTCATTTATTCTTACCGCACGGTCATTTGTTCTTACCACACATTTATTTGTTCTTACCACAAAGTCATTCATTCTTACCACACAGTCATTTATTCTTACCACACAGTCATTTATTCTTACCACACAGTCATTTATTCTTACCGCACGGTCATTTGTTCTTACCACACATTTATTTGTTCTTACCACAAAGTCATTCATTCTTACCACACAGTCATTTATTCTTACCACACAGTCATTTATTCTTACCACACAGTCATTTATTCTTACCACTCAGTCATTTATTCTTACCACACAGTCATTTATTCTTACCGCACAGTCATTTATTCTTACCGCACAGTCATTTATTCTTACCACAAATTTATTTGTTCTTACCGCACAGTCATTTATTCTTACCACACAGTCATTTATTCTTACCACCCAGTCATTTATTCTTACCACCCAGTCATTTATTCTTACCACACAGTCATTTGTTCTTACCACAAAGTCATTCATTCTTACCACACAGTCATTTATTCTTACCACACAGTCATTTATTCTTACCGCACCGTCATTTATTCTTACCGCACAGTCATTTATTCTTACCACACATTTATTTGTTCTTACCACACAGTCATTTATTCTTACCGCACAGTCATTTATTCTTACCGCACAGTCATTTATTCTTACCACACATTTATTTGTTCTTACCACACAGTCATTTATTCTTACCACACATTTATTTGTTCTTACCACACAGTCATTTATTCTTATCGCACAGTCATTTATTCTTACCGCACAGTCATTTATTCTTACCACCCAGTCATTTATTCTTACCGCACAGTCATTTATTCTTACCACACAGTCATTTATTCTTACCACCCAGTCATTTATTCTTACCACACAGTCATTTGTTCTTACCACAAAGTCATTCATTCTTACCGCACAGTTATTTATTCTTACCACACAGTCATTTATTCTTACCGCACAGTCATTTATTCTTACCGCACAGTCATTTATTCTTACCACACATTTATTTGTTCTTACCACACAGTCATTTATTCTTACCACACAGTCATTTATTCTTACCGCACAGTCATTTATTCTTACCACACAGTCATTTATTCTTACCACCCAGTCATTTATTCTTACCACACAGTCATTTGTTCTTACCACAAAGTCATTTATTCTTACCGCACAGTTATTTATTCTTACCACCCAGTCATTTATTCTTACCACACAGTCATTTGTTCTTACCACAAAGTCATTCATTCTTACCACACAGTCATTTGTTCTTACCACAAAGTCATTGTCACAATACAGTCGTATCTTCTCACACTATAATTGCTATTTTAGCGAGGGAACGAACAAATAAAATCGATGAATGAAAACAGCTGTACGTTCAACCGCCAACAGACAAAGTACTTTTAAAAACATCTGCATTTTAAAGTACCTTCTGTCTGTGCTAAGGTTTAAGATGTGTTTTGTATTTAGAAAACTCAAAGATACAGAAAAGACAGCTTCTGAATTCAAATGGTTGTGACGTCAGATCTGGATTGGTGACTATTTTTTTCCCTTGGCTGTGGAACAAGAATTTGCAGGATGTATGCAGCAACGAATTGTGTTAGTTTTCTTGATATTTTCTGTGTCTGGTGCTTTCTCTTTCTGTGTATGTTTAATTTTTTTTCTTATTACTTTCCTTTCCTTTGTTTGCACGATTCTATAACGTAGTTTTAAATGCTTGAGAATCTGTGTAATAATACTATTTATTATTGCGACTCTACACACAGCCACTTATGTGCACTTCTGAATATATTACTGATGTTTTCTTTATAATGGTGTACCCATGAGCGTTCGGTTGAGTGGTTAGAGCGCTGGTCTCTCGCGGCAAAGGTTCCGTGTTCGATTCACGGTATCGACACCCTATAGTTTACCCAAGTGTAAATCGGTACCTGACTTAGATCATAAATTTAGGACGGAAAAGGCAACGAGGAAGGAAACTGGTGACCCCACCTCTCGATGTTGGACCTAGTATGGTGAAGTCTCTAACACTGCACTCCCCTACCGCAGTATCTGCTATGGGACTTCTTTAACCTTTTACCCATGCATATCTTATGTATATTAACCCTTGCCCCGTGCACGTGCCTGGGTAAACAATAAGACTACTACCCCATCAGGCATGTCACAAGGGGCAAGTAATGTGAGTGTGTACATGAGATTAACAACCTCACCATAGAAAACCAACATCTACAGAAACTACCGCTGCGTAAGCATATTACTGACTTGCTGGAAAGAGACCAGCTTACAAGAGTAGTGGCTCCGTGTTCCATTAGTGTGGCTGGATGATCTCCCTGTTGTACCGTAGTTTTCCACTTATGGCTAAACTCCGAGTAAAACAATACGGGCTTTAAAGGTATCAACCTTCGCGCAAGATAACTCTTGGCTTAGATTAAATAGAAGAACAATGCTTTTATTTAAGGGCACCATACAGGAATTTTACAAAATGGCAAGCATAACATCTAAGATCATCTAAGCCGCTATGAACTTATTATTCTCCACACTTTCTGTGGGTAAAGTTATTGACTCGTATTTTCTGAAGCCCCTAGCTGAAGGTGTTTCATCAACTATTATTTGACTAGCTCTGTATATTTATGTACTTAAAAAAAAAAAAAAAAACTGTAATCACATGGGTGCAAATTCACTCAATAATGATTAAATCGACTACAGATTTATATTTACATATTACAAGTTTAATAATCAATTATTGGTTAACAAGATTAAAATAAATAAAGTTATTTTAACAAGGAAAATAGTCAATTAATTTTGATCATCATAGGATGATATGGATGGAAATTTTACAGACGCCATCTACTGTTGCCAAAACATTGGTACTCAACTGTCAGGTTTTGACGATGATTTTCTGTTGATGTTGGGTTCCGTCACTGCTGGTTTCAAGAGGTACTCTGGAGTGTTTCTTCTCTCCCGGAGTCATGTACTGTGACAGTAGCATGTCATTTGCAGCAACGCCGGGGTAACTACTTCAGTTGTCAAGCGACTTCAAGACCCGTCTGATTTAGGTGTCTAGCGTCAATTGGTGGCAACTTGTACCACACGCTGAGAGTAAACAAATGCCTCTTTTTAAGTATCGGGTATTATTACATAAATAAAATGTTAGTATTATATATATATATATATATATATATATATATATATATATATATATATATATATATATATATATATATATATATATATATGATATCATCATCCACTCCCTGCTCTCTGTGGAACCTGGGGCCATCTCAGCTGTTGGCTCCTTGTGAAGAGACTCACACAGCAGTCGCCAGCTCTTGTAGTGGTGGTTCATGAGTCATTTTAATTGCTGAGTTTGCCAGCGCCATGTACAACAGTACAACCACAAGCAATTTATATATGGCAACTGCAAAATATAAAATAAAAGAATATACATATTACAACTTACCCCAATAATTAAGAATCACATTCTCAGACTTGATGCACAGAAATTGGCCGTAATATTCCAGGCAGCTGTTTCAGACGGTGTAGACCTTCAAGTGTGTCAGATTGTGTGCACTTGGACTAGAATCATAGAACTTGGGGAGTAAAGTTATGCCTCTGGAGTTACTCTTTTCTAGCTTTAGATTTCAATTCCAGTCCTATGGTCTGCCCTATATTGGGACCCTAATGTTCTATGTTCCTGGCTGTCTGTAATTTCTCCTTGACGAAATTGGAAGTCAGTGCCTAAATCTTAAAATGCTGTACGGTATGAGTGAGATTTTTGCTCCTACGCACTTGTTTCTTCGTTGAGGAAAGATTTAATCAGAAGTAATTTAGTTTAGCATTTTAATGCCAAACCAACCACAAAGAATCGTCTGATTTTGGTAGGGGTTTCGTCCACCCTCATGCAGAAAATTACTATCTGACACATAAGATATTGCCCCTTTCATGGTATTTTCAACATCATCTAAACAAACACGAGACCACATACGGTCTTGCCACTTCCTTGTCGTATGTTATTTTTACCAAATTCATTATTTCGCCGATCTATCACTAATAATCTCCTCCAAGATGTTACTTTCTCGTAGTTGTTTACCACCACCAAATCTGGGCCGAAGCGCTCACGATACTCCTTGAGCTCCCATATCATGATTGCTATCTTATGATAGCCTTGTTAACCTCCAGCTTGGCTTTGCAAGATGGGAAAGTTAACACACTATTTTAACATGCATTTGGTGTCCATGTTGGAAAACCCGAAGCCCTATTTCCTTGTGATAATAATCTGCGAGCCCTGTCTACAAATCAAACATTGTTTATCTACATTCTCCGACACAAGTCTGCGTTTGTCTCCAGATGACATCTTGGGTAAAGAAGATTACACAGTTATCTCCCAACAGTGCGTCTGGTGTTGGCGGTTGATCAAGCAAGTCGCTTTAAGTAGACTTTGAATCCGTCTGGTTAACGACGTCTGCCCCTCGAACAAAGGAAACCCATCATGCAGTCAAGTCAACTGTGTTGTGAGTGACGAAGTTAAGATAACCTTGGTCGATGAGAGCGAAAAAAAGTGCAATAAGGAGCGGGTGAAAAAGAAGAAAAAGTAGGGCGCAGGAGGTGGTTGAAGAATATCACAGGAAAATGTATTATCGAATATATGACTAGTCACTATAAGGATGATACTAGCTGAATAATCTCCCGCTAACTTTATTAAAGGAAACTAGAAAGCACACTTTGTTAGAAGCAAGGAGACCCAGACCAATAAAACTAGTATTCAACACTATTAGCAGAACAATACAAATGAATAGCTACAATGTTATGTGCCAACTAGTAACAAAGAAGAATCAGAGAAAAGAATATTCCTGAAGAATACTAACGACTTCATAATATCATAGATTTAAAAACAACATGGCATAGTGAATTTGTGAGTGCGGAAAAAGGCAAAGACGACAGCCGCTATGAGAAGATCACGGAAAACGTGGACTTTGGACAATAGAGAATGATGATAGGAAACTTTATTACAGAGTGATACAACAGGAGGCAATCTGATCATCAGAAGGAGTCCCCACCTCGAACAAGTATTTCGGCCCTATACCCCTTAACACTCTAAGGGGGGGGGGGCCGGGGCGGGCCTACTTGGGTCATGATTCCCAAGTGTCTCAGCCTCCTATTGTCTTGTATCGAAAATGAACCCATTTCACTTTGGAAGCAACTTTAAAATCCACAACTCCGCCAGCCGTGGAGGCGATTGTGAAAGTAACCAAAGAGAAGACTAATTATTCCGTTCGTTCCGCCGCACACCACGACTAGGGACAGACACTGACACACCTGCGCGAAGCCGACGAGTCTAGCCCCTGCGCGCTAGCAACTGTAATTCTGTGCCCAACACCTCTTATAAAAACGCCGCGTGTTGCCCGTCAGTCACAGCACTTTCACCAGTACACCGAAAAACTCAACTTATTGTGGACTTAGAAAAATTCCTGATGTTTTCTGTACCGCAGAGTTTACTGTCCCGAGTTCCATAGCCCATTACGGTTGTTCCACAGCCAGCATGATGCCTTTTCCGCCAGCCCGCAACAGTTTCAATAAATCATACACTGATGCAGCCACGAGCCCTCTTACACCCACCTCAACAGCCATGACCCTTGCAGTGAACCCATCATGTCTCAGATCTGCGGCCAGATCACTATACTTGGCCGCTTTGAACAAATGCTGCTCTTCCAATCTGGATTCAAATGGCACGGTCAGTTCAATCAATATAACCTGGTGCGTTGGCGAAGGATGCCGCACTATATCCGGCCGTCTTCGAGATTTCCTGATACTCTCTGGATATGCCCCTCGTCCAGGTAGATCTACCGCCATCTTCCAGTCATTTGCACAGTCAAGGAGAGATGGTGCACTGCTACCTGGTTTACTCGGTTTTTGGTGTTCTGACTTTGCTGCTCTCAGAAAGAATGTGTTTGCGGTGTTCGGCCTGACATTGCTATTCGCCTTCATCCTTGCCAGATCTACTGTCCCAGCCAGCTCATTTAGCACTTTGTTGTGGCGCCATGTGTATCGCACTTGCCCTAATGACACCTTGCAAGCTGAGAGCACGTGTTCGAGTGTCTGCCTCCCATGGCACAGGCGGCACTGCTCATCATCCGACTTTCCCTATTTCACAAGGTTGGTGGCCGACGGCAGCAGGTCATACATTGATCTAACAACGAAGCTGAGCCTAAGAGGTGCCATATGCCATATATCATTCCATGTCAAAGACCTCTGCAGGGCTCCTTCCCATGTAGTTCATTGGCCTTGTTGGACCTGCTGCACTGCTTTTTGCAACCTCTTATCATTCTCAGCTCCTCGTATCTCCTGAACTACCATGTCTCTGCGCTCCCTGCTTGATGCCTTGGACCACCAGCGGATGTCTCCATGACCAAATCCCCGTCTATTCGTTTGTGTGTATCCGACTACCTCCCTCAGTTTGAGTGACTCTTGGGCAGCATCAACAGCTTCTTCTACTCTCCACTTCCTTCCCGTTTTCAGTGTAGGCTGAATGGACTTAACCACGTCATCTGCTGACTCGCGTAGCATCATTGCACGCCTTGCTTTTACAACTTTGTACTCTTTAACAACTTACTTGAAATATTAATACACTACCAATAACCCGTCAGAATTGACGGGTTTTTAATTATAGTATGCTGTTTCCGTCGCGGATGAGCAGATAGAAGTATATTCTTAGAGTGTTTTTGGTTTCTTTCCATTATACAGTGTAATCAAACTGTTCATGAACACCGTCATTTGAACGCTTTTCTTTGTTGATTGTAACTACTTTAGGGAGAGTATATATAATGGAAACAATTCAATTTTTCAACACGGTTGCATTCCTCAGCTGAGACCAACGTACACACGGCGAGAATTAGGTTATTTTAGATTCAATTTAAAAGTTCTTTGATGTTAACATTTCGTGTGAAAGTGTGTGGATTGTTTTCAAAGAGTGTTCCCTGATAATAAGTGGAAACAAAAACTTTCAAGCTTTCATGATTTGTACATCGGGTGAGGGCTCATGCACACCAATTTTTACGCACTTTTTCTTTGTCGAGCGCTACTAATTTCGTGAAAGAATAAAAAGAAAACGAAATTATACCAAAGTATTTGTTTTATATAACACCCACGCCGCGCCAGTTGCACACCGTGCTTTGCGCACTTTTTTTTCTGGCGCGAGTTACTATTTTGAGTGTGACCGACCGACGTAAAATACATCGGTAATTATGTTAGTTGGGATATATTAGTATTAGATGGACTCATTATAGTAGCAAGCATGATTTTTGTTTTGTTATTTAACCTGAAATAATCAAGAAAGTAATGTGGATAGCATCAGACCAGAAGACTTAAAATCAGATTGATCATGTGTGTATAAGTAAGAAATTCAGAGGAGCTCAAATATACATTACAACAATGTAGAACACACATAATTTAAATCACACACATAATTCACAACTACAGAGATTACAGATTTAAGAAGAATCAAATAGAATACAAATATAAAAGAGGTACACATAGAATACAAACATAAAGACAAACAAATGGAACTCAAACATAAAAGACAAACAAATAGAACTCAAGCATAAAGACAAACAAATCTAATTACAATACTAAAATATGTGATACATTTATTACGTTAAGATGATACTCAGAACATTTAACGATACCGCAGAAGAACATTTAACGATACCGCAGAAGTTAAAGATGGCTTGCTCTCAGGTCTGCTGCTGTGACAAGTGATGAGCTAAGTTTGGAAGCTGATCTACAAATTAAAAGCCCACGTATCCTTTGCTGCGCACGCACATCACGTAATATGACGCGATCTAGTTTTTGTCAGGGCATTTGTTTTCCTGTTCACCCCCACGAGAGATCATCTCTATTTTCATATTTTTCTTTACACTGTGCTACAAGTCATAAGTCGTCGGGGTTGTCGCACGGAAGGTCCTGGGTTCGAGTGCTGGGTAAGCCACTCACGTCTGTTGTTTTTCTGTTGTCTAGTGGTCTACTTCTTTAGTTCTTACGAGTGCCTGAAAGCGTACCTTTATGTTTGTCTAAAAAGTCGTTCAGAATATTACAAGATATATTTCCCTTGGAAACCGAATAATGTTGGATAGACACGTTAATGCCACAACCAACAATCCTTTTCTTGGAGTTTATATAGAGTTAAGTCTCCATGGATTGTAACATTGTATATTTATGCTTTAATTCAAGAGACATAAAGGTCGTTTGTGTTTTGACACAGATCTTGTAATAACCGATGCGCATTAAGTTTAGATTGGACAGGGCGTGCGTCACGAAAGTGAGGTAATACTTGTATTTACAAAACAAAACTTTCTTGTCTTCTACATCCTTATATATCTCTGCATACCCTCTTCTTATCCACGCCATAACCTGTCGTTTCCCTATGAAGCATAGGCCTGTAACAAGTACATACCAAGCTGTCACGTGATGTACTGTGCATTCAAAGTAGTTCAATGTCTTTTTGATTTCCCCAATTCCATTATCCCCGTGTTTTCCGGCTTCCCATTATTTCCTTATCTTGGAAAGATTTCCCCAATTCCACTATCCCCGTGTTTTCCGGCTTCCCATTATTTCCTTATCTTGAAAAGATTTTCCCAGTTCCACTATCCCCGTGTTTTCCGGCTTCCCATTATTTCCTTATCTTGGAAAGATTTCCCCAATTCCATTATCCCCGTGTTTTCCGGCTTCCAATTATTTCCTTATCTTGGAAAGATTTCCCCAATTCCGTTATCCCCGTGTTTTCCGGCTTCCCATTATTTCATTATCTTGGAAAGATTTCCCCAATTCCATTATCTCCGTGTTTTCCGGCTTTCCATTATTTCATTATCTTGGAAAGATTTCCCCAATTCCACTATCCCCGTGTTTTCCGGCTTCCCATTATTTCTTTATCTTGGAAAGATTTCCCCAATTCCATTATCATCCTGTTTTCCGGCTTCCCATTATTTCCTTATCTTGGAAAGATTTCTCCAATTCCATTATCCCCGTGTTTTCCGGCTTTCCGATTATTTCCCTTATCTTTGGAGTTCTAGAACATGCACTGATGTGTAATGATATCAACTTGTTTCCCCAATGTGTGCTATAGCCAAAGGTGACGCCTATACCTCACTTTGTTCCTTGGCTACTGGTTTGCTCGTTCTATCAGTTCTACTTTAGTTATGATGTTATATCTGTTTCTTCTTTATCTAGTTAGCTATATTTCACCTCCGTGTTTAACATTAGGATTAGATAGTGCCATGGATTGCTTTGAATACATCGGAACTAATAATATAGTTATTGAAAACCTGCGCCCTGAAAGGAGATGCGATGTAATGACTTTTTTGTAATATTTTAAGTACTCATTGAATTAGTAAACTGTGCTCATATTTATTACATGAAGGGTGTCAGAGCAGTACTTGAGTTCTGTAGCGAGTCAGTCTATCTATCTATCTATCTATCTATCTATCTATCTATCTATCTATCTATCTATCTATCTATCTATCTATCTATCTATCTATCTATCTATCTATCTATCTATCTATCTATCTCTGTCTGTCTGTCTGTCTGTCTGTCTGTCTGTCTGTCTGTCTGTCTGTCTGTCTGTCTGTCTGTCTGTCTGTCTGTCTGTCTATCTATCTATCTATCTATCTATCTATGTCGTGAAACGAGTGTGTAAACCCACTACTTTGTTAAATCATTATGTCGGGATACAAATTTGCCCCAGCCAATCAACACACAGTTGCTGAAGTTACGCCAGGAAAAAACTTAAGCCCTGTTTTTCGAATGTCGGTTGCGGCCATCTTGTCACCCAATATGGCGGAAAAACTGAATAACATTAGCCATAAGCCCTGTTTTTCTGGAACTCGTTTCGGTCAAGGACGGTACGAGGCATGGTACAAAACTGCAGACAACCAATCAGCTTGCCCCGCCAGGAACCAACCAAACGCTTTCCTTAAGCAGTAGAAGTTACTTCACCTGCCTATATAATCGGGCGAGATTTTATGCAAAAACACGCAACACTAACACGAAGCCAGATACCGACCGACTGAAGAGGAGAAGCTGTCAACCTTGATTTATTGCTTACCTGAGTGCATTGACCTGCAGCCTGCTTCAATAGTCGGATCAAAACCTGGCCTGTTTACATCTTGGAGGGTAAATATAATTTACTATTTGTAGGCAAATATGCCTACAGCAGATATATAATGTTTGTATTGGTTGTGTGTCATTTATACTACCTACACCTGTATATATTTTATATAAATTGTTTCAATATGAACGTATCAGGTTACTGATTGTATCTTGGGGCATTAGGTATAATGATTGTATTTCCTGATATGATTGATGAAGACGAAGACTAATAGGACTCATGCTTCAATCTATTGTCTCCTATAACTTCAATCTATTGTCTCAGATAACTCCTAACTGAAATATAACCAAAACAGTCCTTGTTAGGGATCAACCTATTGTCTCCTATAACTTCAATCTATTATCTCAGACCAACTGAAATATAACAAAAACAGTCCTTGTTAGGACTCAATCTATTGTGTCACATAACTTCAGTCTATTGTCTCAGATAACTCCAACCTGAAATATAACCAAAACAGTCCTTGTTAGGACTCATCATTCTATTGTCTCATCTAACTCCAACCTGAAATATAACCAAAACAGTCCTTGTTAAGACTCAATCTATTGTCTCATATAACTCAATCTATTGTCTCACATAACTTCAGTCTATTCAGATTACTCCCACCTGAAATATAACCAAACAGTCCTCGTCTCATATACTCCTATCATAAGAACATAACAATATTGTTAGGATATATTATAGCACTTGTCAGAGAGGGCCTGGTATATTATAGGGGGAAGGAAATGGTTGTATCACACCTAGGAATTTATAGTATTGGATGTATTCATGTATTGAATTTATATTATTGGATGTATTCATGTAGTGAATTTATATTATTGGATGTATTCATGTATTGAATTTATATCATTGGATGTATTCATGTATTGAATTCATATTATTGGATGTACCCATGTGTTAATTTATTAGAAAGAATGTTTTGCAAGTAGACACCTGTCTTGTCTCGCTATTGCTAACTCATACTGAGCCATGTTGTCATTCATCCTACATGCAGACACCTGAGACACACGCTCATTTCATATCACTAAAAATAGGTGGGCTTGATGACAGAAATTAGCCCCTATTTTTACTTGTTACAGGTTTTATTCGTGTCATCAAACCTGAGGTAGTATGTCGTGTCAATCCAGCTGCCTGGAACGTCGCAGGAGCACAGTGATTGCGCAGAATCTACCTCTTTAGTCTCCCTCAGTCTTGGGTGGGCTAACGAAACGACCATCATCGGGTGCTGTGTGCAAGAAACTAAGAAGGACTTAACTTTTGAGAGATGAGTACACAGTCGTACCATTTCCGTCGGCAATTGTGAGCTATTAAACTGTCAAGGAAGAAAAACTGAGTAGCATAGCAAGAGACAAAAATAACAGCATAGCTGATAAATTTTATATACTTAATTAACAGCACAGCTGATACATTTACTATAAGGGATTAACAGCCCAGCTGATATAAATTTGTTTCCTATAATTGGAAGACTTGTAATATATATATATATAAATATATGTGAATCATTTGTAAACTTACAAATCCATTACATTCCATTGTTTCAACATCCACCCTTCAGCACAAGAGTAGATAGGGTATATACTAAATAAATAATAAGGAAATTGTATTTGAAGACTTGTCAATTTTATCATTGTTAAGTAAAATCTGTTTCCTTGTCTTAATATCACAGTTAGTTACACAGCGGAGGTGGCAATTTATGTCGGTCTCCTCTCTACTAATTTTTCGAGATCAGATCATTCACAGCCGTAACTAATTTGTGATACCAGTAGTTCTCTCAGACACTGGGACTTCACCATTTTCAGCAGAAATTCTATTTCTGTAATTGTCAGTACTATACTGATCCAAGAGCCAATAAAAACCTCACGCCACAATCTATCTATCTATCTATCTATCTATCTATCTATCTATCTATCTATCTATCTATCTATCTATCTATCTATCTATCTATCTATCTATCTATCTATCTATCTATCTATCTATCTATCTATCTATCTATCTATCTATCTATCTATCTATCTATCTATCTATCTATCTATTTGTCTGTCTGTCTGTCTGTCTGTCTATCAGTCTATCTGTCTATCTGTCTATCTGTCTGTCTGTCTGTCTGTCTGTCTGTCTGTCTGTCTGTCTGTCTGTCCGCCCGCACGACCGTCAGTCTTTGTTGTCTGGTTTTGATTAAATACTTTTTAGTAGTTAAACGAGATTTTAGAAGTGTAGAAGTGATCAGATTTTAGAAGTGTAGAAGTGATCAGATTTTAGAAGTGTAGAAGTGATCAGATTTTAGAAGTGTAGAAGTGATCAGATTTTAGAAGTGTAGAAGTGATCAGATTTTTAGAATGAAAAGTTGGAAGAAATTATGTCACTTTAAGAGTTAGATTTTGAGCTGACCTTAGGCGTTTGTTTGGCACGAGGGCTTATGAAATTTTGGGTTTTCTGGCGAATTCTACTAGGGTTGATTACTAGAATTCTTGTTATAAAAATATATTGGTAGTTTTGGTTGAATAGCTGGGTTTTGTAAAAGAGTTCAAAGCATATGGGATTATGTAAGCATTTCCAAAAGCATAATTGTTATATGTAGTATGGTTCTGTAATATAAAATTTTCGGATGAGTGGATTGTTTGTGCTCAGTTAGTTCATTATGTATTTTAATTCGTCAGTCCCTATAATGTATCAATTATAAGATGTTATTTATCGTTGACATGGTGTCATTTTGTGGACTCGCCATACTTTCTCGCATAAAGAACTCTACACACACCAAGTATCTCCATCGTGATAAAATAACAGGTTGTTAAATCAGAACGCAGGGAACAACAGTTAATACTTAGTCCACATGGTTTCTGCCATATTTTACAAGATAAATAGCATGCACAGTTGGGAGAATAGGAATAAATAATACAATAGCTTCCGTCTCAGAAGTCTGAACAAACGGCGACATTTTTACCAAGCACACCAGGTCAGTAATATAGTCTTTATGATTCTTTGCCGCTAGCTGTTAATTTCAACTTGTCTCTGTCCTTATTGGCATCCCTACAGTATTATAAGCCATGCTTTTTTAGATCTTTCTTTTTTCTTCCTTAGACACTCTTTTGTCCTTGCCGAAAGACATGAATACGTGGGTCTGTGTTTGTTCTCAAAGATACACTACTACCCAAGGCTTTATGACCTCGGCTATCTGGAGAATTCTGGATTTAGAGCGCTTACAACCAGCGCTCATGCCTTTTCCAGTTAGTGAAAAGCGGTGTCGGCAGCTTATCCTTAAATCCACTCCTGGCTATGGCAGCATTAGAGATTTCATTTTTGCCTTGTTCTACGAGTCTGCTTAATTTACACCATGTTCGGTCTATAGCTTTCTTTCATTTGTATGAATAAAAAAGGGTCATTCTGTCAAACTGAGAAAATTTTGAACCAAACATTTGACATCATATAGACATCTGCTTTACGAAGGAACGTTAATTCAGCAGAAAAACTTGATATCACTAGTTAACCCTACGTCATCTATAGTCACAATGACAGTATAATGACTGTGATTCTTACAGAGCTATCCCGAAAGGTCCCGTATTCCTAATGTATTACTTATTCATTATAATCACCATTTCCCTGTTCGCTCCGTCCGGAGCATGGAGCAACTAGTGGAGATTTTGAGCTGATTTTGAAACCAATATTGAAACAATCATGTGGTCCTGGAGCAGTGGTTTACATAACAACTTTATTTACAAGAATTGTCCTTTTTTTGTCTCCTTTGGGACCACTCGCAACTAAACTTGACATAGCTTCTTGGTGAAACTGACATCTTTACCACTTTTTACTTATTTTATTTGTTTTTTTTGTGTGTTTTTTTTGTATTTTAATTGTCAATTAGTTTGACGTGAAATTACATTTAGTTGTCATTTTGTTAGATGCCATGGTATTATCGATTGGAGGCCGACCTCTGTGTAATCTACGTTTTGCTGATGATATTGATCTGATAGCTGGAACAGAATCAGAACTTCAAGACCTTACCTCTAGACTGGAGAAAGTAACAAGAACATATGGGATGGAAATTAATATAGAAAAAAGCAAGATATTGGTGAATAGCCATAAGAAACATGTTCCGACCAACATTACGTTAAATGGGCAAACGTTAGAAGAAGTTAACACCTTTAAATATCTCGGGTCCACTATATGTAGTGATGGAAGATCAAATAAAGAAATCAAGACAAGACTTGAGATGGCCTCAGCTGCCATGACAAGGTTGAATGTGATCTGGAAAAGTAACATCAGTTTTCCTGTGAAGATCAAATTATACAAATCACTTGTATTATCTATTCTCTTGTATGGGTGTGAGGGCTGGACACTCACTGCAGATACGGAGCGAAGGATTCAGGCTTTCGAGCATAAATGTTACAGAAGAATTTTGCGCATTTGCTATAAAGAGCACAAAACAAATGTCTATGTTAGAGAGAAGATAAACACCTATGCAGGCCATCAAGAACCACTTTTGTCAATAGTGAAACGTCGAAAGCTTGCCTGGTTTGGGCATGTAACTCGTCATGACTCCCTTTCGAAAACGATCCTCCAGGGAACAGTCGAAGGTAAACGGAGAAGAGGAAGGCAAAGAAAATCCTGGGCTGATAACATCAAAGAATGGGCAGGACACGGTTTCTCCACACTTGTACGCATTGCTGAGAATAGAGAGCAGTGGAGGACCCTGTCTGCTGATGCTTCCACCATGGCACCCCTACGACCCATGACGGGTTATGGGTTGAGATGATGATGATGGTATTCAATATTTGCGATGATCTTAAAAGATAACATTCTTCGTCTCTCTTTGTTTCTTCATTTTTTTTCGAATGTACCTTGCAGAAGGCCTCATGAATTGGGTACCAGAGCAGTTCTGGGAAGGTTAAGGCGGCCGGAATTATGCTGACCACATCACATGCGCCGATGGTCAAGACAACATGGGCCTAACACCATATTCTCAACATGCCTCAATGAGCGTGTAACGGGATCATTTACCTTACCTCCTCCCTACCTTGCAGAATGAGTGGCCAACTCAACTCTTCTACAAATAGATACACGTACCCCGCGTGTGTGTTGGCTCGGCAGGTTAACGAAGCTCAGAATAGTAACACTGCACTCTACGATGCATGTTGTAAAAGGCGGCAAAGAATTGTTGGTCATGCGGTAGACTACCTCGTCATTTAGAAACTTAAAGCCAAAAATACTCCATCCGCAAGAACAAGTTAATGGTGTATGTTTAGAAGTTGTCATTTTCTTCATATGAGTTTTGTCAAGAGCATCATCAGCTACTTACATTTTTGGATCGTATCACTTATATTTATGTTTTTATGTATTTAACCTACTTCTCGCTTTCTTCATCTTCTATTTTCACTTGTCACTGACGAAGGCCTTTTGCCCGTAGCGTATGCTATTGTCTTTCTCCTGTGTCACAGTCAGGTGCATCACATTTTTCCGTTTACTCCACCGCGTATGCTATTCTATATCTCCAGTGTCACACAGTAAGGTGTATCACTTTTTTTCCGGTTACTCCACCACGTATGCTATAGCCTTTCTCCAGTGTCACAGTAAGTTGCATCACTTTATTCTGGTTACTCCACCACATACGCACAACAGGGAGCTCGAGGTTTATGATGATGATGGTATTTTCATGTGTAAAATAATTTCAGTTAGCCCTCATCTATCGCGGGCTGTCTCCCCTGCTCTGCAGTAGTAATCCAATAGTGGCCGAATTCGAGTAAAAGGACTGAGTTTTTATAAAAACGTAGCAACCTTCGCTCAAAATTACTCTGTTCAAAGATATAAATAGAAGGTTGGTGCTTTTATTTCAGGAAGTCTCAGAGGGATTTCTAGAATGACAAGTATAACAGACGAGCCATCTACGTTTGTTATAAAATGTGTCTTCTCCCGCCACTTCTGTGAGAAATATATATTTTTACTCGTGTTTTATGATCCCACAGCTGAAGGTAATTCAGCACACTGTTAATTAAATAGCTGTCGTGAGTTGAGAAGAATATGTATTTTTTGCTAGACAACTCTAGTGAAATGCAAATACGAGAAAAACACAAGTAATATACAATGTGGGACAGTCTTAAGGCCGCCTGGAAGAAGATCTATTAAAGTTATCCCTCTTTCCGGGAGCCGCGCTGGTGTAATTGTTAACACACTGAGCTGGCGATCGGGCAATCCAGGTTCAAGCCCGGGCGAGACATTTGAAGAAGTGTCGTCGACCGGGATTTGGACTGGATTAATTCGAGTCCTGGCGAGCACATTTGAAGTAGTGTCGTCGACCATGGACTGGAATAACCTGAACGGCTCTAATGGGCACTCTCCGAAGACGGCGAGTATCTGCCTGAAAAGCGAGAGGACACCTGTCAGCGTACAGGGAAAATAGAATACTCATGTAAAATCAGTCTCAGGTTAGACATACTAACCTGAGATTTCGCCTCGAGTAATAGCGGGCGTACGTCATTAAAAAAATCCCTCTTTCCAAGCCCCACAACTCACTTATGTATTCTTAAGTATCACCCGCTCTCTCTTCTTTCTGACTTATAGACAGAAAAATATTAAGAGCTTCTGGGGTCAATAACAGATATTGATAAAGGTCTTTGAACAAGCGCATTAACCAAAAAGATTATATTTTATTAAAGAAAAAAGCTCTTTGGAGTGTGCATAAAAATAATAATCTCACCCAAAATCAATATCAAACCACAAAGTTCACAATCACATCAATGCATATATCCAGAAAACAAAATTAGTACGACACACGACAAATAACTTACTTACTTACTTAGTCGTTCCCCTTCTACCGTGAGGTGTAGAGGTTTGGAAGAGAGAGCACCAGACCATTCTATCAGCTGTCTTCTTCCTGGCCTGGTTCCATTCTAGTCCTCGGTCCTTCAAAGATTGTCTAATGTTGTCCTCCCAGCGGACTCTGGGTCGTCCTGGAGGTCTGGATCCCTGGCTCTTTGTTTCCCATGCTTGTCGTGGTAGCCGATCTTCTCCCATTCTGCAGACATGGCCAAACCATCTTAGTTGGGACTGTTCTATTTGGGTCTGCAGCGGATTGGATTTTAGGCCTTGACGGATCGTCTGGTTGCGGACCATGTCTCTTCTTGTTACTTCAACCACTTTCCTCAGATACCTCATTTCTGAGGTTTGGATCTGGCTTTTGTGGGTTGTAGTCATTGCCCACGACTCGCATCCATATGTCAAGACTGGGACATAGGTGGAGCGGTATACAGCCATCTTCGTTTTCTTACCAACCTCTTTCTTGCTGAGGAATCCACGATTTATGGCCTGAAAAAGTCTCCCAGCCGCTGCTTTTCGAGTGGCCAACTCTTCTTGGATGCCTCCCTTTCGGTCTATAATAGCTCCGAGATATTTAAAGTGGTCGACCTGCTCCAGGACCTGTTCTCCCAACTTAATCTGATGTTTTCTTTCTTCTCGTGATATCACCATGGATTTTGTTTTAGAGCTGCTTATGACCATCCCTCTCTTCTCCAGCTCTTCCTTCCAGACTTGCAGGTTGGATTGGAGATGTGCCTCTGATTTAGCAATCAGGGCAACATCATCAGCAGATGCCAGCTCCGAACACGACAAATAACACAAATTTCTATGCGGCAAAAAGCTAATCAAAAAATAAAAACAAACAACATGGTAACAAGTATCAGCGCCATTTTTCCTCCTGGGGTGTATGTTATTATTAGTCCAATGGTTGGTGATCTATCCTTGAGACTGAAAAGAAAAAAAAACAACTCGTGTAATCCAAAAGTAAAAATGCTCTCTTTCAGCAGCAACTGACTGAATTGTCTACAGGCCTGACTCCTTTTATATTCTGCAATGTCGACTATAACGGAATATTCATAACGCGAGATAAAGCGTTAGCAACTCACAGGTTTATTCATGGCGCTACCCAATTGACAATGCTGCAGCATTGCCTCCCCTAGTATTGATTATTCTAAAAATTGGAAACCAATACTCAATACATTACATCTCCCTTTCTCTAAGAATGTAAACCTTTCTTTCTGTTATTTATGTCTACTAGTTCCACTGCATTCATTCTGAACTGTACATGTTTTCAGTTTGCACCCTAACACATTATGCTGTTGAGTCATGCGTTACAGACTTGTACATATTGATAACAATCATTTACCTAAATTATGTCCCATTTACCTTACAATTAATCCCTAAGTGTTACGTAAACAAAATCAAGAAAAGAATATCTACACACTAGCTAATTAACATGAAAGTAAATTAAATTGAAAAACATTATATGCGTGTTCGTTTTGTCATGCACTGTGGGCACGTTTAGTTTCTGTATCTGGCTGGTTTTTTGATGACCCTTCCACTTCGGGTACCTTAATGACCCACTATGTTTTCTGTAGGTTTTATTGCTTCTCTGGGCACTAATGCTGTGGACTTTTCTGTGTCTGGTGTACTGAGCTGTTCTTCTGGAGTGTCCTCCATAGTTTCACTCCAATCGTCATTTAAATTCACTGGTCCCTCCATCCTGATTGGAAGACTATAAGCCCCAGATGTTAATGGGATCAAATGTTTGTGATTGCGTCGATAGTTGGTGTGGTTTCATGTTACTAAATACGAACGTGGTGATTCATGCTTAATAAGAACTGTCCATGGCATCGACTGAAAATACCTACTGAAAATACTTCATTCTTCAGTCTGTTGATTCCATCCACAATTGTTTTAACTGTCTCAAATCATCTTTCTGCAAGTCCGTTTGAAATCTTTTTTTCCAGTGCCTCTTTTTGTTGCAAAAATTGCATGTAGAGTTGATGGCCGGACAGACATTATGTCCAGTGAAAAACCCGCATCTTTGGCAATCTAGGCGCTGTGGAGTGCTTTCTTGTTTTGTTATCACAGGTTGCTGGTTGCTTTTGGGTTTTTGGATTTGGCGGCCTTGACAAATTTTCCTGGAGACTTTCTGTATCATCGAAGTCTGCACTTCACTTTCTTGAACTTGTTTTAGATGTTTTTGTGATAGTTCTTGGTGCTGCCCTGTTTATAACGTTTTAGATGTCTTTGTGATAGTTCTTGGTGTTGCCCTATTTATAACGTTTTAGATAAGGTTAGACTTTTTCTTCTATCTTCTCTTGTAGTCTTATTTCGACTACGCCGTCAATTACTGAGTCAATAAGGATGTCGTCTGGGTCTGTGTAGTCACAGTCTAGGAGAGTGAGTCTCACGTCTATAACAAAGTTTTCAATCCTTCTCCCTGTATGTCTTCTTTGCTTCAGTTTATGTATAGCAATGCGTTTATTTTTCTGAGGCTGCACATTTTTTCTAATGTTCACATGACCACATCAAATTGTCTTTTTCTGCGTCAGCCCAAGTGAACGTTAGTAGATTTCTCGTCCCTGTTCGCCTTCCAAAGTGCCAAGCAACCCGAATTTTTTATTTCCGAAGTCTATGCTAGCTATCTTCTTAAAACAGATTCAACGTGGCTTTTAAAGCGCTGGAATTCGTTGTGCAGGTCTTGAGCCTGCCAGTCAATCAGAGGCTGCTCAAAATTAAATCCCGTGGCCATTACTTTACCTGTAAGCGTCGATGAGCTGTCGGTGATATATCGCTTGTTATCGAAGTTAGGTCTAGTAGCTGTATTATCTTTGTAAATGGAAGTCTGCGTTTAATGATGATTAGGCTGACCTTAGTTAGCACAAATATAGATGTGCTGGCGACGTGGGTAATAATCTGACACTATGTTATACTCTGCAATGTTGACTATAACGGAATATCATAACACGAGATAAAGCGTTAACAACTCACTACCCAACTGACATTGCTGCAGCATTGCCTCCCCTAATATTAGTTATTCTAAAAAGTGGAAATTAATACACAATACATTACAACACCTAACTGCTACTGTTAGTACTGATATTCCTCTGTCTGTGTAAAATTAGATACTCCTAGGTAAAACAGGGGTGGGTACTCGATTTTTTATGTGGTGGCAAACCTGAGCAGAATGAGGTATTGGTTGCCACTAGATGATGGCATACGCTGAGCCGGTGACTAATGAATCAATTGTGACGGTATTGCCTCCCCTGCTTTGCAGTAGTGGTCCATCAGTGGCCAAAACTCAACAGTATCTAATATGGGCTTCAAAGGTATCTACCTTCGCACAAGATCACTCTTGGCAGAGATGTAGATAGAAGGGTGATGACACTTCTATTACTTCAGAATAAGCGAGAGCAATACTGCTTTGGCTGAGTATGTTAACTCTGTAATTCTGCCGACGCTTTTGTGAAGGATTTTAGCACTTATGACTTTCAGTTCGTTTAAGCCCCACCCCTGATTTACTCAGTGGAATTCTATTATTCTAGTATAGTTCTGTTTAGAGTGTGTGTATTAATTTGACTGAGACAAACATGCAGTAACTTTAAAATGATTAAATCGAAGTTAAATTTGTAACATTATAAATAAAAAAAATTTAATAATCACTTTAGGTTTTAACAGTTGGAAAATAATTTGAATAGTTATGGATCAAGAAAAGTTATCATTACAGTCTTTAGGGAATGTGAGATATTACAAGAAGTTCAAGTGGCAGCATATATTTGAACTTAGCTGCCAATGACGGTTCTGTTCCTTCTTATGAGTTGGTTCTTTTCACTCTGCTCACGCTCGTCTCTGATCAAGGTTGTCGGGGGTAGCTCGTTTCCCAGAAATTTCAAGGAGAGTCTACCACGTGGGTCCTTTGTTTTAAAGCTTAGGCCATGGTTCCCTTTTTGTTCCAGAGATGGTACTTTCTGCTGGTACCACCAATAACTATGGTAAAAGAACAAAACGAAACGCTCTTCTGAGTATGGCGTTTTCCACCCCATAGTTATGGGTTCCTAACTTCCCATACCACCATCCCAATTACTCAGACTTTTACCCTCGATGAGAATTAAATTTAATTCCTGGGGATAAAACTTTCTTTACATTTAAATAAAATAGCTTTCATAGTTACTTTATATTTAAATGAAAAGGCTAATAATACTTCTTCTTCTTCTTCTTCTTGCGATCGCATCTTTGATGATTACACCGTCAGACGAGTTCTCATGATGAATTCGACTGTTGTTTGAAGTTCCTCTTTAACTCCATATAGCTTTGAGTTTAGTGTTGAGTCATTGGGCCAGTATATCTTTCTTAACTGGTCATACAGAGGACAGTCCTGTAGAACATGCTCAGCAGTTTGTTCGTTTAATCCACATGTGCACAGTGGTGAAGCAGACAATCGTAGCTTGTGCATGTGTTTATTCAGTTTGTTATGCCCTGTCCTGAGTCGAAAAATAGTTGTCTGTCCCTGCCGGTCGAGAGTGTGATAGTCGTCTTTGGGTTGGTTCTGTTCTCTTCTGATAGTCTGGATAGCTCTCTTTTTCTCAAAGTATGTGACTTCATTATCTTCTTGTTCACATTCTCCTCCCTTTTTTGCAAGTTTATCTGCCTTTTCATTTCCGGGTACACCACAATGAGATGGTACCCACTGAAGTATGGTTCTCTTTTTGGCAGCTACCTTGTTTAGTTCATTTCTCAGATGCGGGAGTTTACCACCCTTGAGAGCTTGCAGGACAGACAGTGCATCTGTGAGGATGACTACCTGGTGGCAGTCAGAGTTGGTGTTATAAATCATATTTGCAGCTTGCTCTAGAGCTTGAACCTCAGCTGTATAGTTGGAACAGAATTTACCAGTGGGAATGTGCCTAGTCTCATAGTGGTTGTCAGGATATGAGATAAAGATACCGGCACCTCCATTCCTAACAGCATTAGTTGCTGATCCATCTGTATAGGCATGTATCCATGATTGATCGGGATAGCTTTCTTGGATCATACTCAATGTAGCAGTTCGTTTTTGCAGATCATTATACTCACATCCACTTGTGAGACCACTGACTGTTGTATTAATTTGGAGGGCACTGCTGGCCTGCTCCCATGGTACAGGGTATAGGGTGGGCTTCAGTGGTGTTGTCTTCATGGATAGGTCTTCTTGATGCTGTCTTATAAGTCTTTTCCCCCGATGCACAAAGCTGCTACGCTTTAGACGTCCCAATGCCAGATCATCTAGTCTTGCCTTCATTGGGTGCATTGGCATACTGTTGTACTTTTCCATCTGGATCATGGTTTTTGTGTCTCTTCTATGGGACAATGTCTGTAATCCAGCAACCTTCTGCATCTCTGTTATTGGTGTAGTTTTCATGGCTCCTGTAATGAGCCTGAGAGCTTGATTTTGCACCTTGTCCAAAGACTGCAGATGTGAGTTAGCAGCTGATGACCATGCTGCTGAGCTAAACTCTAAGTGTGGTCTTATTACTCCATTATAAATCTTCTTTAGATTTCGTTCATTTGCTCCCCAGTTGGTACCTGCTAATTTTCTGAGTATGCCTAGTCGTCTTCTGGCCTTTCCTTCTGCATTTTCAATATGCTTATTCCATGTAAGCCTTTGGTCAAATGTCACCCCAAGATAGGTGGGGTAGCTTTCTTCCTTGATCACGGTTGTCCTAGGTGTATGTTAGCTGATTTGTCCTTGGGGGCGAGGGAGAACAGTGTTGTGGAGGTTTTGTCTGTGTTTATTGTGATAAGCCATTTCTCTGCCCATGACACTAGCATGTCTGCTGCCCGCTGCATTCTATAATTTGCTGTGGTGACATTTTCATCAGCGCACCAGAGTACTAGGTCATCTGCATATAAGGCAGCTTTAACTCCTGCAGGGAGATCTTTCACCAGGTCATTGATGTAAACAAGGAAGAGTGTTGGGGAAATTACTCCTCCTTGAGGTACCCCCTGATGGAGCAAACACTTTTCTGCTCTGCAGACCGTCAAGAGTGACTCTAGTTCTCCTGTTATGCAAGTATGACTGGATCCATTTCATCATGTTGCCTTGGATTCCACTTCTCCTAAGTTTTGCAATGAGGCCATCTTTCCACACCTTGTCAAAGGCCTGCTTGAAGTCGACCCAGATCGTTAGGACCTTTTTCTTCTCCTGGAAGGCATCTTCTATTGCTTGAGACAAGTAAGTAACTTGGTCTTCTATACTGTAGCATTCTCTAAATCCAGCTTGTTCCGGCACCAGGATCTGCTCAGACTCTAAATACCATTTCAATCTGTGGTTGACTATTCGCTCCATAGTCTTCCCAACACAGCTTGTGAGACTGATTGGCCGGTAACTTGCAGCCTCGGTCTTACATTTCCCTTTCTTTAGTATGGGTATTGTGATGGCTTCTCTCCATACTTGGGGTACCGTTCCTTTCAACCAGCTGTGGTTGAATATCTCAAGCAGTTTTGTCTTTGCTGCTGAGCTCAGATTTACTAGCATTTCGTTGCTGATTTTGTCTGGGCCGGGTGACTTTTGAAACTTAAGCTTGGAAATAGCCTTCTGTAGTTCTCCTAGTGTGATGGGTTCCCTCATTGGGGCAGGAGTATCTGTCTGTCCCATGGTTGCCAGTATTTCTTTTCTTATCTCTCTCTGATGGTCTATGTTAATGGGTAAGTTGCTTTCTGAACTGTATCTTCTAGCAAACAAGTCTGCAGCTTGTTTTCCTCTGAAAAGTTTGCCACCTTCATCCAATGTGATAGTCTGCCTTGGTGAAGAATGCTCTTCATTTAGAGACTTGACTAATCTCCAAAGTTTCCTGCCGTCTTTCTCAAGGTTCAGCGATGCCGTTTTAGTTCTCCAGCTTTTCCGCTTTTCTTCTAGCTTTGTTCTCTGAAACTCTGCTACAGCCTTTTTCCATTTGTTGTGAGTTTCAAGTGAAGGCTGAGACTCTGCGTCCTTTCTAGCCTTGTCCATAGCTTCCTGACGTTCTTGGAGTGTGCTGGACCAGTATGGTATGTAGTTACGCCGGCATCCTTTGGGAATGGTTTCTTTTGCAGCTTGTAGTATGCATCTGTTGAAGTCTTTTACCACTTCATTAATGTCTCTGTTCTGTACCTTGAGGGTAGACAGCAGCGTGTTCACCTGATGCCTGAATAAACCCCAGTTGGCTTTTTTTTGTAGTTCCATCTTGTAATGGCTGGGCCTGTACTGAGAGTTGCACTCTGGACAGTAAGAAAGATTGGGCGATGGTCGCTTCCCCCTAGTTGGTCTCCTACTTCTCTACTAATAGATCCAGCTATATCTGGTGTGGAGAAGGCAAGATCTGGTGTTGAGGTTGTGTGCCATCCTCTGGAGTAGAAGGTAGGAGTATCTGTGGCATTATTGACTAGGATTAGGGAGTGATCATCTTGCCAAGTTTCAACCTCTTCACCTCTGTGATCCAGATGGTTATAGCCCCAGCGCTGGGAGTGGCTATTAAAGTCTCCAACTGCTATAAAGTTGGTGGCTGGTACCTGTATAGAGCTGAGACTCAGGGGTTTGTTGTTCGGACAGTAATAGTTCAGGAGTTCTATTTCCATCTTGTCTACCTTTATCTGCAGCAGCTGATATTCTGCTCCATCCATGAAGGTTTTCCTTTCGTGTGCAGGAATGTTATTCCTTACAAGAGTAAGTAATCCTCCTTTTCGTCTATCTTGTCTGTCGGATCTGAAGCATTGATATCCCCTTATTTTAAAGGTTTGATCTGCTTTCAAGTGAGTCTCTTGGATACAGCAAACACTGACTTGCTTCTCATACAAGATGTTTTCCAGCTCTGTCTTTTTGCTGTATCCAGCCTGCTTGCTGTTCACTCCCTCTGCATTCCAGTGCATCATGACAAGTGGCACTCTGGGTTTCTCTTTTTCTGTTTTGTTTTTGGTCAGTAGTTCTCCTCCGCCGTCTGTTGACTCCACAAGACGGTCTAGAGGGTCCTCCAGTAGCTGAGGGTGGGCTCTGTCGAGGCTCAGAGCCCGGCACTGCACCTGCCTGGTGGAGCTCCACAGGGCGAGCACCAGAACGAGATTTATTTGACGGTGTACTCTCCATAGAAAAAAAAAAAAAAAAGCGAGTTGCATGATACTGTGGTTTCCGGTGCGCCTTCTGGCCCAGTATCTACGACTTTAGCACCTGTTCAACGGGAGAGTGGGCTCATCCCTAATCTGTTTATGTTCCCAGTAGTAGACTATTCGCAAGCAGCCTGGGGGTGTCACTGCTCTGCGCGGACCTTGTTTACCGAGGCGGCGTCCGAGCTCGTATGGTGAAAATATGGTTGCGTTATCTTCAAAATAGCCCTGTCTTTCCCGTGGCTTTTCTGCCATCCTGCAACTTTGAGTTAGGGAGTTCTGAGCTCCAGTCTCTTTCCCAGGCATTTTATCCTGGCCTGGCACGCATACAGAGGACCCCACTTCTGGTTCTAAGTTAGCAGTTGGGGATAGGTGGGGTAGCACACTGTGCATTCCCCGTCATCCAGGGGGCTCTCCAACTATGCAGAGCTTGCACAATGCTGTGCTCTGGTTCTGGGCTCTCCCAAGGAATCCTCACGTCCTGCACAGAGCCACTTCCCGATACCCACCACCTGCCAACCCTCCATTGTAGAAATCTCCTGCATGCGGCCATCCAGTCAAGAGCCAGTATTAAGTCTGGTGCCCAAGTGATCCCCCCAAGCTCAGTGTGCAATGCTGGGTTCTCATCATGCTGCAACACAGGAGGGATTGTGATGCTCAGCCATCTCTCTCAATTCTGCACCGATAAGTGACATCGGGGACTTAACTTTGCCTCAGTACTGGGAGGCCCCGTTTCCGGGTACACCACACACAGCCAATTGAGGCAACGGTCGCCATGGGCGTGATAGACGACAAACAGTGAAGAATGAGGCAAGAAAGCATTTAACCCATGAAGTGGGGGTGGATTGGTGCAGACCAGAGCATGTACCACTCGCCGGTGGGTTCTGCATCTACACCTATAGGGTTCCACCCACTTGTTTACATATACATCTCCACTGATTGAAAAGTGTTCACAATATAAATTGAATATGTTTTCATTTATGTTTTACACTTATTGAAACGTTTGAAACTTCCATTACTTTAAAATGAATATTTTCACATAGACATTTACACTGGTATAAGCTTGAAAACTTACATTAATTTTAAAGTGACTGTGTTTATATGGACATTTACACTGCTTTGAAAATGTAAGTATTATACTTAGAATGTACATTATTTCTTTCATCTTTCCCTCCCTGCTCCATAGGGAACCTGGAACTACTTTATGCTTTTAATTCTCTTTACGGAACTAGCAATAAAGCAATCACCAGCCCGTGCAGGGGTGGTTCATGAATCATCATTCTATATGCTGAGGTTGCCATCCTCAATTGACTGTGACATCCACTAGCGAGTTTCAATTATTAAAATTCACATGGTGATATATATATATATATATATATATATATATATATATATATATATATATATATATATATATATATATATATATATATATATATATATATATATATATATATATATATATATATGTTAGTTCACATGTTAGTAATGAAATATGAAATGTAAATCACAACTTACGCCAATCCTGACTCGCAGGCTTTTTGCTCAGACGAATAAAAGAGACTTGAATCGGCCTCTTATACGCATCTGGGGTGTTGTTAATTTAATAAGTTCCCTCTCTGACTTCGTGTGGTCCTTCAGTTTCCTCAGTCCTGGTTTCCTTATTTAAAATGTTAGAGATTTCCTGGGCTATATTGTAAGTCCTGATAAATACTCAAATAAAAGGTTTCCGATATTTTAAGAAGGAATTCTGAATTCTAATTCTTCACTGTAGCGGTCTGGTGTCTTGGCAAGCGATTTCTCAAGTTAAATAGCTTGAGAAAATGGTCAGATTATATTCCCTTCTTTCCCACGCCTTCGTTTGTTATGAGCTATCAAAAAACTCCAATCATATCCAAACAGGCGGGTTATGGTGCAATTAAAAAATATTCCGACATCAGATAATTGTGAACGTAAGGCAGAGGTCAACTCTTCCATATATGGTAATAAGATGTCCGATGCCTTTGTGCACAAACTTACGAACACACCGGTAACCGCATGTGACCATGTGTTCGAGATGTAGCAATCTTACTTTTATCGAAAGTAATCTTGTCATCCATGTCTGTCTTTAAGTTGTCTCCCCATTTCCAAGCTTTGGTGATGCGTGCGCCCATGTCTTATCGGTTATTAAGCCGATAGCGCTGGCCGATGTACGTGTTATCTGCCGTGCCTATAGCCAACAAATCTGGGCAGCGCCAAGCAAATGTGATTATTATTCCCTACAGGGAGTGTCGAATGATTTGATAAAATCAAATATCTGCTACTTAGCAGAAAAATAACGAAGAAAGAAAGAGAAAAATTTGCAACAATTGAGAGCAAATAATACACATCAGTACCACAAATGTGCCGATACTGCCGGAGTGAAACAAAGATCGATAGGGCCGCACCGTTTTGTCACACCAATCCTGCGCAACGCGTGATGGCGCCATGCTGAGGTTACCGGGTTCACACTGCGCTGAATGGTTTTCTCTTGTGATGTCCACCGGTTTAGTGGGATGTGCGACGTGGGTTACGTAGACAGGTAATTGACACACGTATAAGCTATCTGGTTTCTGAAAGTTAGACAGGCGGCAGCAAGGTAAGTTCCCTCCGTTGGTTGCTTGTCTTACGCTTGTTTAGCAGTGGCTCTAGAAGCATCTCTGGAACTGAGACAAATATTCACCCATTACCTCAAGCAAAATACTAATCACAAGGACATATGTAACATGTATGTACCTGTATGGTATTTGTTCCTAATGCTGTCCCTCCGATATGAGCTGTCCTCCTGTTCGTTGTACACTACCAATTCTCAACCTTCGTGTCTCCATGCCGCGTACATATAATACATTTGTTTGTATATACATGTACATTATAACATTAACTCTTACAGTAACATCGAAGTTGTGTCATCATCCAAATGAACATAGGGGTTTCCAAACTGTGGTCCCCGTTTTGAAGAAGCACTAGTCATACTATGATATTACTTGAGTTAACATTTTTTAAAACTGTTTACAATAGGTACATCATACCAAATAAAAAAATTGAGTACATACATATGTATTGTGCTTAGGCTCTTTGGCTACATCGTAACTTTACACGGTATAGAACTCTTTCACTAGCTGGTGGTTAAAACTTTAGAACTGCCTTGTGAGTTATACTTAGCTACAAACTAAACATTCTGTGGTTCCCTCCCGAGCCTAAGTAGTTCTCATAAAAATGACTTCCTCCCTAAAATTCAGTTGTTTAGCAAACACACGTCACAATTAAGATTCTAGAAATAATTCACATAGATCTAATTCACAACATCCGTCAGTTTCCTAGTTACATGATAACCTAAACTATACCACTGACAAACTAAGGGCGCTTAATCAGAAAAAAAGTATCTGTTAGCTTTTGCGTGGCAGAGTTACGATGGCTATATTATGCACTTCACATTACTGAATTATTTGGTGAGCGAGTTGTCACAACAAAAAATTGTAAGTTACTGCTATCAATTATATGTACACTAATAACTAAGCATTTAATATATTAAAAAGTGCTTACTCACAACGAGTCAACAAGAAATAAACAGAATCCAAAAGGGTCGTTTCTTTCGCCTCAGATAGTAATCTGTCAACTCTAGATCAACCTGCGCATTTCCGAACGTGGAGTATCTGATGCTTAAAACGTTAACGTTTATATATCTAAATCCAGGCTTTGACCCTTGAACACCTGGCCGCGGGTCGTTTTTATAGGTGAGCAGGGAAATTTATAATAAGCAGTAGGCGCAAAATTAAAGAATGCGTCCGATCTCTTTGTTTTCGCTCGGCCATTGGCCGCCGAGCTGAACCGCTGAGCTGAACCGCTGAGCTGAACCGCTGAGCTGAACCGCCGAGTAGGAAAGAACTAGAAAACAAGAAAAGAGAAGGACAAAGTCGCCGTGTGGGGGTTTAAAGAGGGGAGAGAGGTCACTGTAGCATACGAGTACATAATTTTAAATATGCGAGCCATCAAAATTATAGAAAATGATCGGAGAAAAATTGTTTGACAATTTAGACAATTCAAATTATCTTCCAGATTGTGACAATAACTCTGAATGCATATGTATTTTTAAAAAAAAAAAGAGTCCAAACGTGTGCAGACATCAAATTCCCTTAACCAATTGACTGACTCTAACGCTGGATTTATATTTACATAAATAACAAGAGATTTGTAAAGAAATATTTGATCAACAGGGTTAAAGTGAATAAAACTGATTTATCAAAAAGTTTAATTTAGGTTGTCTTCATGGGAAGATTTTAAGTGATGGTGGATTTTAAAAGAATTAAAGGTCCGTCGACTGTGCCTGTACTGGGTACTTAGCTTGCAATGTAGTGTCAATGGTCGTCGTTGACGTCTGGTTCAGTGACTACTGGTTCCCAGTGGAATTTTGACTGTTCATTCTCTTCAGGAGTCGAGTGGTTTGGTAGCAGCACATTCATGACGATGCCGGAGTAATTGACCAGGTAGCCTCTTTGAGTGTCCTCAAGACCCGTCTGTTATTTGTGTCTAGCGTCGACTTCTGGCAACTGGTACCAAAAACTGAGAGAGAAAGATACCCCTCGTAAACCTTTAGTTTCCTGATGTACGAATCAGGTGACCTTCGCTTCCCTCAACCTTTCATCTTTCTCTGAATTTTACCCAATGCAACTGAGCCTTAAATATCAACCCATCGATTCGGGTGAAAATCGTTTATAATATATTTTACGGAAATTATTTTTTTCAGAAACAGTGGTCCTAATGATTTCGTACTCCCGCTCCCTCTGGTCTCCTGAGTAGTGAGGTCGGATGTCTAGCCTCCTCGGATAAGGGTGAAAAAATAGGAGGTCCCGTGTGCAAGTTGCGCACATTAAAAATCCTACGGCAGTTGGAAATCGTAAAGAGTAGGCCGTAATATCGCTGCCTTGGCAAAATTTAAAAAATTTAAATCTACCCACCACAAAAATATTTATAGACTGTGAGATTCTTATATACACACACTGTGGATTGTGACCGGTGCTACGAAGTTCGTGCACTGTGCTGAGATAATCAATGTGTGATCTAAAGGAGAAGATTGAAGCACTGAAAGAGATATCCGTGTGCAGTGATGATAATTCTTAAGAAACCAAACTAGTACCATCATGTTATTACCATTAACTCCCTGCTCCCTATGGAGACTGGGACCATCTCTGCTATCGGTTCCTTGTAAGGAATCCCGCACGAAGCAATAACAAGCTCTTGCATTAGTGGTTTATGTAGCAAGTTCTTTTATATATTGAGGCAAGTAAGATTAATAAAATGTACAACTTACTCCTATAAATTTAGGTGATTATATCCATACTTTTGTGCACAGGATGACCGTAGTAACTAACTGCGACTTTTCAAGATTCAGCCGTTCTTCTGTTAGGTTCCTAACTGTTTACACTTGGGGCGCTAAGTATCAACTCTGAAATTTCACTTTCTAAAATATTAAAGCAACTTCTAATCCTTTGGCCTGTCCTCTAATGGAATCCTTAGTAGTACTCCATATTCTTCTGTCTGTCATATCCTGACGAAGATAAAGAATGCAGTGGGGAAATCTTGGAAACGCGCTAGGTTATTAATGTTGTTAATACAAGGTAGACTTGCTGGAAATATTTTCGTGATAAATCTGGTGTCCAGATTGTTAAAATCAAGATAAAGCTAATGATGAGAGATTTGTGTCACCTTGTCTACCAAATTATACACATGCTACCATCAGCAATACTTCTTGTTTGTCGCCTTTGTCAGTTGTGCTGAACCAGAAAGCTTGCTTAAATATCAGTAAGCCGTCTGTCAAAACAATAAAACGGCAGACCTAATGATGCCTTTATCTTTTTGTTCCATCTGGCTAGCGATGTCTGCACCGCGATCAAAAGATAATATGTCTTGAGGTCAAGCCTACACGTGTGGGGTGTGACAAGGTGTTACGAACCGATACTCAGATAATATCGATAGATGAAGAACAAGATAAGGACCGGTAAATAATGTCAAAGAGGAGTGTAGCATCAGAATAGACAGAAAAAAGAATCGGATGAATGCCATCCTGTGACACCACGACGTGACAAAAACATATTTGGGTATGGTGAACGGCTTGAGACTCCAGACTCACATGGCGGTTGGTTTCTCCAGTCTGTCACAAGGTGCCCAACTTTATAAGAATATCGATCACATAGAGCAGCGATTTTCAACCTGTGTGTCGCGAAAGATCCGCAGATGTACCGCTGAAGTTTCGGAGAAAGATCGAAAAGAAGGAAGAGGGAAAAAAAGTATATATATATATATGATGAGAAAAAAAGATAAGAATAAAAAACAATAATAGTTTATTCAACAACAAAAAATTACTATAGTAAAATTCCAAGAACTTCCGTCCTTATTGTTCCAGATCCCAAATTAACTCTGCAATGTACTTTCACTACCTCACACTTGACCCTTGTCAAGCCGCCATTATCACTTCAGTCACCTGTTGCTGGGACCGGGTATGTTATTCCGTGTGAGTTTGCACTAATGCGTTTTAATTTGTTATTTTTATTTCGTTTTAGTTGTTTTGTTATGTCTGAATTTAGTTGATGTTTATTGTTTTGTTTTCTCGACATTTTTCTGTCCATTACTACGACGTGGTTGGTACAACACTGTTTTGGCTACTGCCATTCCTTTGGATTTACCGGCTGCATAAACTTGATCTTCATATAACTGTGCCCAAGCTCGTGCCCTGAAGAGGACACTCCAGCTTCGCCTTATGTCGTCGGCACAATACAGGAAGTAGCGTTTACAGCTTATAAACATTTTGCCCAACTTACGTAGGGCATGGCGCCAGGGGCTACTTCCGACAGTGGGAGAAGTTTTAGGATCTCACTGGACAGCTATCGCCCGCTTGAAGCTGGGCAATCCCCTAGTCAATTAAATGTTGTCCCACAACTGTTTGCTGTCCCCATTGGGTGTATGGGGGTTAGGGTCAAACCTGTGCTGTGGACAGAAAATTTCGAACCGAGCAATAATCACGCGTGTTTGGGGAAACTCCAAACTCATAATGAAGACCAACGCTGCAATATGCAACATCTGCGTCACCAGCAGACTCCTTTATGGCAGTGAGACATGGACAACATATGCTAAGCAAGAAAGAAGATTTAATACCTTCCATCTACGCCACATCCTGAGTATTTCGTGGAACGACAAAGTGATAAAAGTCGAAGTGTTGTCACGTGCTGGCCTACAAAACATGTATACACTGCTTAGACAGCACCGACTACGCTGGCTTGGCCATGTCCGCCGCATGGAAGAAGGTCGCATCCCGAAATGATCTCTTACAGACAACTGGCAGACGGCAAAAGATGTATGCAAGAAAGATCAGAAGGCACTGGACATAAATCTAGCAAACTGGGAAGACGAAGCTGCCGATCGCACTAAATGGCGATGCTCTATACGGCGCAACCTCAGATTGGGCAAAAGGAAGCTCTTACAACAAGCAGAAGAGAAAAGAAAACGTCAAAAATAAAAACACCAGAAAAAAAGCAGCCGAGGGCTGTCACCTCAGGGGCGCATTCCTATAGTCAGTTATCACCCCAGGGGCGCATTCCTTTAGTCAGTTATCACCTCAGGGGCGCATTCCTTTAGTCAGTTATCACCTCAGGGGTGCATTCCTATAGTCAGTTATCACCTCAGGGGCGCATTCCTATAGTCAGTTATAACTGAAGGGGCTACTATTATTGTTTTTGAGGGCTTATTATACATGGACATATTTCTAATTAAAAAAAAACGTGTTATATGATGACAATGAATCACGTACAGCTGGCACTAGCTCTAGTAATATAACACATTGTACATTTAGTGTTAGTTCTAAAACCGTCGTGCGCCATTATAATGAAGACTAATTGTCATTCTGACTCATGTCATCTGGAGAAGAGCAGCCACGTCCCAAGTGTGTTGTTTGTGGTGAGAAACTGGCAAACCAAGCTATGATTCCAAGTTAGCTGGAAAGACACCTTCACACAAAACGCTCACATTTATGTGAGAAACCATTTGATTATTTTAAAAGGCTTATAGCTGATCAAACAATGCCACGTTAAACAATGGATCAAAATCACAACTATTTCTGACAAAGGTAAAAAAAAAAAGAAAGCTATGCCGTTGCTGAAATCGTGTAAATATTATGATTGGCGAGGAATTTGAAAAAGAGATTTTGAAAATATTTAAATCTGATAACACTATTAGTCGCCGTATACAAGACATGTCTCAAAACCTTGAGTCACAAATGATAGCTGACATTAATGAAGCCAATTTTTGTTTCATCCAGTTGGACGAATCAACTGGCATCACCGGACAAGGTTAGCTACTAGCATTCACAAGGTTTGTTTGTAATGGAGACATCATTGAAGAATTTTAAATCTTAATACTTGTTGTGTTAATGATAAAATCTCTTCTTAAAAGAAAAAAAGACTGATGGTGTGCCTTCACAATTGTAGCACCTTGTTAAAGTGTGCTGTGAGTTAAAAAATGGTTGAAAATCTCTGACATAGAGCGTGGTAAATGCTGGTATGTGGGTGATTGTGAGTGACGTGTGTGCGTTAAGTTTCTCCCAGGGACAGAGAACGCACGAGAAGAAATTTCTTGACTAGCCTGGCTATCGATTGTTTTGAAATTAAAATTTGCCCTCCAAGTCGCATGTGTCTGCAACTAAGTTCTCCAAAATCTTTTACTCTGTTGACATCTTACAATCTTTATCATTATAACGTTCCTATTTCTAGCTGCGTTTTATCTGGCCATACGAACATTCATCTCTTATGTTACATATATGTGTAATACACACTTATATGCATTCAGTGATACGTGCAGAGGCGGCCCAATGGATCGTATAAGACAGTGCGAGGTCTCGTGATAGTGCCTCCCTCAGCCAAGCCGCAGTACAGCAGTACTGTATGTATACTTACGACACTCAATAACGGCTTGTATATATTGAGATGAAGCACAATTAACAAATTACTTTAGCGTGTCACAAAACACAAGTCATTTGTTTAGTGTTTAAAAATTTTGTTGCAGGTAGTTCTTTCTGTATTCATTTAGAATTACAGAAGGGCGCTCAATGCGAAGGTATTTTTGAAAGGAATAAAATAGATATATAGGGGAACAATAAGTGTCTTTTAAATAATTTTTTATGTTTGAAACAAATATTTTTATGTTTTTAAATCTTGTATTTCTTTCACTCTATTATTACATTAGGAATCTAACTTATTTACTGAGCTGCAGAGTTTTTCATGAAGAACAACTTACAGAACCTTTTGGGATTAGAACGGAAGTGGGACAGGAATGCCTCTTGTCTCCAGTTCCTTTCTTACTAGCTAAAAGATTGGGCTATAAAAACATCGACATCATACAAAAGAAATGGAATTCAGTGGAATCTGACTGTTACGGTATATGTTATTAACGCCGTCTGCTAAAGGTTAGCAGACGTGCAATTGTAAAGGTTAAGACATTTAAGATATTACGATAGATGTTTCAATTATTGAACGCTTCATACACGATCGATTATGACGTGTCTAGCGTTGTTTGGGTCACAGTCGGTAACTAGGAGACGCTACCCTTTGTTACTTGACCGCCAAGCTGAATAGCTGCGTTTTCTAACCTTCCAGTTCAATGGCATGATATAGCCATTTATATGTGCATTTATGATGGACCAGGGTCAGTCCTAGAACTCTATATGAGAGGAAACTTATGGAGGTTAGTGTTTAACTAGAATCCTCAGAAGGAGGAGAATAATCGTCCAATCCGTATGAAATATTCAGACTCGCAGTCTCACTGTCGGCAGGTAGCCATGTCTATCTGCGCGTGCATATAGCTGTGATGTTCTGACGACAATACTGCATTGTATCCTTAAACGGACATTGACACGTAAACCAGCAGTCTACGTTATTGATTAATTTATGCATGACTTATACGGACTTATGTTCTGCTCATATTTGAAATGATCATCCTGTGTGTACATGTGATTAAATATTACGGACTCAACCTGAAGGCATTAATTACTTCATTAATGTTGCTGAGTTCAAGTATTACATGTTACTTCTTCATACCATGCTACTGAGTTATATGAACGCTTCACCCTAATTCGCGTAATGATAAAACAAGCACGATGAACAAGAAATCACTAAAATAACTATACTCAGCACATGATCTTCAACCGGCAAATAACTCAGCAACAAAGTGGCGGCCAGTATGGGGAACGACAGAAAAAAGAAACAAACTTCTGTTCCTTACGCACATGTTAACCACAATATTTACGATCAAGTTTCGATCACATGATCCAGTCGAAGATGACGTTGTACTCATTATAATGCCTAACAACGTGACGTCACCGAAGGCCGTGTAGGTGAACTGTCGGAGAAACCAAAGCCGTTTTCTAAGTCTAACCGGGGGAAACATGAGCCATTTGAAGCAAACACACGATATGGACTACAGGAGCAAACAGTCAGGGGCTTTAGCCTAGCTGTTGACGACCTCTAGCACTGATCTAAGCAACGGAAAAGATAAGTCTAGTTGTTTAACTGTCGTCATTGCAAACAGTAATACTGAGTCCATGCCTTTTGCCTGCATAGGCATGTTTTTTTTTCTGAATGTGTTTCATGTATTTTTTGGTTGTTTTAATGTGTTGTTAATTAGCGGGCCGGTTGGAGGGAACTGAAATCTCTGGGGAATGTCGCGAACAGCTGACCACCTAGATTTCAGTCGGTCTTAGGGCAGTTAAACGATTGCACTTTTGGAAGCCCCATTGAGGTTTGCCGGTGGAATGCCTGTCCAGATCTGCTATCATTCGACGGTTTGTGTTAGCTGTGCCGTTCCGTAGATAACTGGCGTATTTTATTTGTACTAAGTTCACATTTTTATTCAGTTTTGTATCATGTTCGTTAACTATTTCGTCCAGTCTACTCTTACTATCAATTTATTTTATAATTGTTAAATGTTTGTCCGTTATGAGTCCTGTGATGTCATCATTTTTTTGCATTCATTTTTTTTGTGTACTTTGTATATTAAGTTGACCTCGGGTCAGTCCTTGACCCTCCTTTTGGCTTGTGACACTTCCGCTTGTTTTATTTAGTTCATAAATTCATTTTTAATTGTGAAAATGTCTTGTTTGCGTCTTGACATTGTTTGTACCCTTTAGTTGCATCATTGTTTTGTTTGTACTCACGATATATATTAAATACTACATTAATAATATGATATTATATTCAATAATACACTTGCAATTTAATTTAATTAATTTTTTCTGATATTTAAGGTTAATATGGGACATTGCATAATTATGCAGTGATAGTCCAAGAAATTAGCACTACAATTTATAAGAGATGCCTAGGGCATAATAATATAATATATATATTGACCAAATAAAATAATCTTATAGTCTACCTTTGAGGTAACACACCCATTGTATATTATTTAATATACTTTTCTGGTACTAAGAGAGTGACTTAGTACATTGAACAATATAATTACTAGGAATCATGCCCAACATTATTGGATATTAAGATTAATTGTGTGATGTAATTACATCATAGTTAACAGATATCATAACTATTTATGATATAGTTAGTACTTAGATACAATATTGTTACAAAATATTGTCTATTAGTTGAACTTAGACATAAGAGTTCAGTACTATTGTGATTATTTATATTGAATATTCCTAAGTTGAGTAAGTATAATAATTACTCTGAAGCTACTATTGACTATTTTAATCAGTAATTATCAACAATTACTTACCAGATAAAAGTCAAAATGCTTACTATAGACCATTTCGTTAAAATTGGTAAAGAATATGGTTATAAATCTCAAGAACTTCGTCAGTTTGCTGAGGCAGAACTGGAAAAACATAAAGCAGAAATGGAGGAACGTGAAAGAAAAGAAGCAGAGAAAAAGGCTGCATTAAAGAAAGAGGAAGAGGAACAAAAGGTTGCATTAAAGAAAGAGGAGGAGGAACGTGAAAGAAAGGAAGCAGAACGTGAGATGAAGCAAATTGCCAAGGAAAATAGATTAAGAGAGATTGCTCAACGTGAAAGAGAGAGCAAAGAGCAATTGCCAGACAGGAAGAAGAGAAAAAATTGAAACGAGAGGAAATTATTTTACAACAAGAAATGGAATTGGCGCGTATTAAATTGGAGACAGCAAGATTACAAGCACAAAGTGCTGATGCAAACCAGAATAATAACGCACAAAATGGATCGTCATCCAGCCAAACTAAACATTTCTACAACTTTAAATTACCCACTTTCAACTTAAACGTGGACGATCTTTCATCATTCCTGTCACGTTTTGAACAGACTTGCAAAACAAATCATTTGCCCGAAGAGTCATGGGTACTCAAGTTAAATGAATTCTTGGTTGGAGAACCATTGACGGCTTCTCAAAATGCTGACCCATCAATAGCAAATAACTACGGTGCTATTAAGTCCTTGCTTTTACGAAGGTTTCACCTGGACGAGGAACACTGTAGGTTGAAATTTAAGGGAATTTTACCTGAATCTCCAAAAGATTTTGCAGGATTCATTGCGAACATACGCAATACATTTAATAGATGGGTTGAACTGGCAGAAGTCAACAAATCGTACGACAAATTAGTTGATTTACTACTACGGGATAAAGTATTATCTTCGGTTAGCCAACCATTCTTTGCATATTTGCAGGAGCGTAAACCAGGTACTATTGACGAGTTTGAAAAAAATTTCTTTAAACTACTATTCGGCACATCCGAATGCGAACATTTCTAGCTCTTCATTAAGAGAACCTCTACCTGTGGCGTCTAATATGGCCTACAATCATAATAACAAACAAAGACATCACAGTGTAGACAGAAGTAGGTTCCAAAGAAATCACAATGTTAACTTTCAGAAGGGACATAATAATGATTTCAACAATAAAAATGAGTTCAACAGAGGTAGATCACGAGATAGAAATTATTCACCTCAAACAAACTACCACAATAGTCAACATAACACTAATTATAATCGATCACATACCCCCAATAATAACAATAACTGGAATGGTAATAATCATGGCTCGAGACATCGAGATAATAGTTACTATAGAGGACGACGAGATAATTCTAACAATTATACTCGTAATCGATCTCATTCTCGGGGATCATCTCAGTACAACCATAATACAGGGGCGGCAGTTACAAATAATACTACCCCTATAGCTCAGGTCCCACTTGACGATAATACAACACAGTCTTCTGCTGCATGTTTTGCTATTAATTATAATGTGGCAAATAGTTGCCAACAATGCAATCTTATTTTTCAGAAGGCGAAAGAAACAGTGCTTAACTGCGGACATATTACACCAGAGGTAGGTCTTGCAGTCAACGATGGAACAGGCTTACTAATTTTTAACAGGGGATTAGTTAATGGATCCGTCGTCTCAGTGCTGAGAGATTCAGGATCCACAACGATTGGTGTACGTCAGTCGCTGGTACATCCTAGCTGTGCGACAGGAGAATATGTACGCTGCATGACATTTGGTGGAACTATTGAGTTCTACCCCACAGCTATTGTTCATATTAGAACACCCTTTTTCACAGGGAATGTAAAAGTATGTATGCTAAAAAAGCCTATTGCTGATCTGATGGTTGGTCGTATACACGGCAGTAAAGATTGTACTCCAGATGAGATCATAGAATGGGAGAAACATAACCTATGCACTGGAAACGCCGTGACGACTAGAGCGCAGACTCAACTCATGGAGAAAGTTAGTGATAATACGATGGATGCAGACAACCAAGAGGAGTTTGTAGTCAATTCACCTATTGACAGGGAAACATTTGCAACTAAACAAAAAGAGGATAAATCTATAAAAAAAAATTTTTAGCTGGTTGATAAAGTTGACAATCTATCCTCAGGTAATAATAACAAACATTGGTTTGTTATTAAAAATGACATATTGATTAGATGTTTTAATAACAAATCACAAATGAAACAACAAGTTATGGTCCCGTATACTTTTAGACGGTACATTCTTCAACATGCGCATG
>JAMPIV010008664.1:0-17913 GCA_024509875.1 Oreohelix idahoensis
AGAAAATAAACATCTGAGTGGAGATTATCAGTAATACTAAAAGAACGCAGAGACACGAAAGTGCTAACATAGGCAGAAAAGTTCCTCTGTATGCCGAGCCATCCAATGAAGGACAGATTCCAAAACCTAGAAATGGGGCGATTGAAAAGAAGCAGCTTTATCCCCCAGGCCAAACGATTTCGTAGACAAACCTCAGACCTGCTTGAAGTTGACAGCCCCCAAAGTATGTGCCAGAAAAAAAAAACCTTGGAGAGATGAGCCTGGACTACCAATACACAACCAGACAAAAGTGAAAGGAATATTCAACAGGGATGAACAGAACAGCGTGCAACGTAGGACAGTCACTCTTAGTTTCTTGGATGATGAATACCCACGGGACCTCTGGGTTCGAGTATACACGGATGGGTCAGCACAAAATGCAGTTAAGAATGGAGGAGCAGGAGTGAACATATTACCCAAACAACACTAGGGATACAGTCAGAGTACCAACGGGGAAATTCTGTAACAACTATGATGCAGAAATCCAGGCAATCAAGGTGGCAACTGAGAAACTGTTGAACACCAATCTTGGTTCACAGCCTGTGGTATTCCTGACAGATGCAAGATCAGCACTCCAAGCGCTTCAGTCAAGAAAATAACCAGGTATACAAGCCCTACTTTCTGAACTGTGCAACCAGCGCAGGGTCGCCATGCAGTGGATACCGTCTCATTGTGGAATACCAGGAAACGAGAGAGCGGACCGACTGGCTAAAGAAAGTGCTGCAGACGAGCAACCGGATGTACCAATTACGTTCCATCAGAAGAAAAAGATGATCAAATCAATCAGAAAGCCACAAACACCAGCACAGGATGACTACCAAGCGATGAACAGATCAGAACAAATTGTCATTCTGCGCCTCAGAACAGAACACAACCGACTCCGCAGCCACATGTATACAAAATTCAAGATTGGCAATTCAGACATGTGTACATCTGGACAGGCACCCCAGACTGCGGAGCACGTACTTCAAGATTGCCCCGAATATGATATATGGAGGCAGACCCACTGGCCCAGAGAAACAACACTGGAAGCAAAACTATACGGACCTCTGTATGAACTACAAAAGACAGTGAAGTTTATAATAGAAACAACATTGCAGATATAGACAATATATTTCAAGCGAACGAAAGAAGAAGAAAAAGAAGATCAGTAATACGTGGGATAAATCGGTAATGTAGGATTTTGGTATACATGACAAGTAACACGGAAGTGACAAGACCTTTTCTGTCATGGAGTACATACAGATGAGTTTGAAAATAACATGTAAGGGCAATATCGTATGTTGTTATGTAGTAATGTTCAAAATTAAGGTGAAGGAAACCCCTACCAAAATCAGATGTTTTTTTTGCGGCTGCTGTGGCATTGGAATGCTGGACTAAACTACTTCTGATTGGACCTTCCTCACCTGAGAAACATGTGCGTAGGAGCGAAAATTTCGCTTATAACCTAGAACATTTTAATACTTATGCACTGCATTTCCATCTTATCAAGGAGAAATCTCATACAGCCAGAATAACGATTATTATCAGGATTCCAGAATAGGCCAAGACAGAGTACTAAAGAATCTTCTAACATTAGAAAAGGATAGAACGGCAACTATATTACTGGAAATCCCGAGTCATCGGAGCTGGCATACAGCGTGAATAGTTGGGATTATACTTAACGCAGTAACTCTAACCACCTGAGAGACATCTTAAAGCAATTACCTGACAATATTCGGACGTTTTCTATGCAAAACGTAAATAACTTGACACACGAAACAATACTACAAGAGCTGGTGACTGCTTCGTGCTGGTTGCCACATAAGAAACCAACAGCAGAGGTGGCCCCAGGTTCCACAGAGAGCAGGGAGTGGATGATAATATAATGGTGTATTGTAGTAGTAGTAGACCTTTCAGTGATAACTGACTACAGGAATGCGTCAATGAGGTGACAACCTACAGCTGCTTATTTTCCTGGTGTTCCTTTCGACGTTTTCTCATCTCTTCTGCTCGTTGTGTGAGCTTCTTTTCGCCCAAACTGAGGTGGCACCGCAGATAGCATCGCCACTTGGTGTAATCGGCAGTTTCATCCTCCCAGGTTGCTGGATTTATTTCCAGTGCCCTCGTGTCTCTCTTGCCCACATTTTTGAATCTCAGCTGCGGTCACTCAATTGTTCTTTTGCCATCTGCCAGTTGTCCGTAGAAGATGTCTTTCGGCATGCTACCATCTTCCAAGACAGCGTAGTCTGCACTGTCTAAGCAGCGTATAAATTCTTTGAAGTCCAGCACGTGACAGCACCTCGACATTTGTCACTTTATATTTTCAAGAAATGCCGAGGATGTGGCGTAGACACCGTAGATGGAAGATATTGAGCCTTCTTTCTTGCTTAGTATAGTGTGTCCATTTCTCGCTACCATATAGAAGTGTGCTAGTGACGCAGGCGTTATATATCGCAGCTTTGGTCTTCATTGTGAGTTTTGAGTTTCCCCAAACACGCGATGTGAGGCGGGCAAAGGTAGCTGCAGCTTTGCCAACGCGGCTTTCAATTTCTGTATCCAGAGAGAGTTTGTCATTGAAGGTAGACCCCAGGTATGTGAAGTGGTGCATCACTGCCAATTCATAGTTATCGATAGTGGTAACTAATGCTGCATCTACATACTGGCCCAGCACATTTGTTTTCTTTAGACTTATTGTTAGGCCAAAGTCTTTGCATGCATGGGTGAAGCAATTCATCTGGATGTATGCGCTCTGGTAACTTATGATGTTGCACTAAGATGACTCTGGCAAAAACCTTACCAACAATACTAAGAAGAGAGATGCCTTTGTAGTTATTGCAATCACTCCTGTCTCCATTATTTTTATATAGTGTTACAATCTTGGCATCTCGCATGTCTTGAGGAATAGTTGTCTCTTCCCAGCACTGGCGCAGCACCCTATGCAGAGGATGTAATAGCGTGCTCTTACAGCATTTGATTAAATCAGGAGGAATCCCATCACTGCCTGTTGCTTTGCCAGAGGCCAAGCTATCAAGTGCCTTGATGAGTTCTTCTAATGTTGGTTCGGCATCCAGCTTCTCCATAGTTGGCAGACATTTGACAGTGTCAAGGGCTGCAGGCGTTACGGTATTTTCTCTAGCGTAAAGCTCAGAGTAGTGCTCGACCCACCTCTCCATCTGCTTCTCTTATATGTTAGCTTCTCTCCGCTGATGGCTTTTAGCGGTGCCGTCTTACTTTTTTGGGGACCAAAGGCTCTCTTTATATTGTCATTCATTTGTCTATTGTTGCCTGTTTGCGCTGCGGTCTGGATGCTCTCACTGAGCTGCAGCTAATAGTCATTTGCACAACGTCGAGCAGTTTGTTGAACTTTGCTTCTCGTAGTTTTCAGGATCTGTAGGTTTCTAGCACTCGGTGAACTTTTGTGTTCAATTGCAGCACTGCGCTTAGCTACAATGACAGATGTCATCACATCTGATGAAGCATAAACCAGTCGTATGACTTCGCTGTTTTCTAACCACAGGTGGCAAGTGCAATACTTTGAATGGTGTTCCGCAGGTGCTCCCAGTTCTCTTTAACAGTAGCACCATGCTGTGGGCTACTGAGCACTTTCTTGAAGGTCATGAGCGATCATGACAGGGTCTGACATCTTGCTGGTATCGATGCGTGGTTACCCTTCATGTCTGACACGATGGAGTTTTCTTGGTTGTGCTCTGATTTTGCAGCACACAAAAGAGTGATCAGTATTAGAGTATGCACTATGGTATGAGCGAGTGGAGAGCACAGACCTGAGAAGTGGCCTTCTGACGAGGATCAGATCCAGTTGGTGCCAGTGATTGGATCGCGGGTGTCTCCTTGACACCTTATGCTATGGGTTTTGTTTGAAAGTAGGTGTTGGTCACACAGAGGTCATGATGGACACACAACTCCAAGAGCCGTTGTTCATTTTCATTCATCTTGCCAATACCAAACCTGCCCAGACATGAAAGCCATTAAACATTATTGGAACCCACTCTAATGTTTACGTCACCAAGGAGAACAAGCTGTTCTTGTCTAGGTGTGCTTTTGATGACTGCTGCTAGATTCTCGTAGAACTCGCCGTTAGCTTCTGAGGCACAGGGCAGAGTAGAAGCATACACACTGACAACGGTAACGGGACATGTGCTAGTTTGCAGGCAGAGCGTTACCAGGCGTTCTGATCCATTCTCTTCTAGTTAGCGATTTTTATACCGCAAAACCTTCTCCGTGTCCTCTAGTTTTATTAAGGTCTTTCCCTTGCCAATAAAATGTGTAGTTCTTCTCGCTCACCATTCCAGGGCCTGCCAGGCGCGTTTCCTGAAGTGCAGCTATATCCACCCAAAGTCGTTTGAGTTTGTCATTTAGTACGGCTGTCTTCCTGACATCGTTTATGTCATGTAGGTTTCCGGATAGTCCTGTGAACATAGTCCGGACGTTATAGCGTTTTTATTTAATTTCGGAATCTTATAAAGCGGGTGTACCACGCGGCCTGCAGCTAGATCCAAAGCAACCCTAGTAACGCCTAGTAAAAGGCGCATCATGCATACAAACATCGCAGGTGCGTTGACGAGTCCAAAACACGTATAGTTTCATTGGAACAATCCAAATGGTGTCGAAAAAGCTGTCAATGGCTTGGCCTTTTCTGCTTAAGTTATTTGCCAATAACCTTTAGAAAGGTCTAGTTTACTCAAAAATTATGCCTGTGATAACTGAGGCAACATGTCTTCTAAACTTGGCATAGGTTCGGAATCTGTTACCTTGACCTTATTTAGTCTTCTAATTTTTTTCTTAAATCGATACAAATTCTTAGTGACGCAATCAGATTTCTTTACTAAAACAACTGGAGAATTGTAAGGTTATGATGATGGTGAAATAATCCCCCATATCTATCATACTTTTAATTTCATTCTCAACCTTATTCTGATAATGTATCGGGATCGGATATGGTCTTAGTTTAATTGGTGTGTGGTGGGTAAAAATTATGTCATGTGTGATTAAGTCAGTATGTCCAGGTTTTTACATACGCCTTTAACCATGATGGGTGACAATTACTTGCATGATTAGCACAAAGGGAAAATGAGTGACATTTGCACCCAATAACAAAAACAACTAGAACATCATTCCCTTAGTGCTGTAGGAATCCCCTGTCTATGCCAGTCATTGTTGCACAGTTATCACTTACAAATCCTATTATATTTTGCAGTGGAATCTGTTTCTTTTGCAGCGTGGATCTGAGTTCATGGTATAAACCAAATCCTGAGGCATCATTCACTTCTACTGGGTCAAGCAAGGAGTCAACTGCTTTGTGTTGTGCTTCGTCGAAATGTCTTACTACAACAGCCAAAATCTGGGAAGCTGATATGTCCGTGCTCTCATCAATAATTACTGAACATTATTGCTTATGGCAAATAGCGCTTATATCATTCTGATGATGATAACCATGCCTTCTTGAACAATGTAGGATAATTTTGTACGCTTCAATGCCATATTCGAAAGCATATCACTGCCTGGAAACATTGGCTTCATACATTCAAAAAGTTGGAGGGACAGACAATGATATCAAAATAAGAATACATAAAGCAAGAGGAGCTTTCATTGTATGGATACATATGGAGAACAAGAGAAATCAAGTCCAACACGAAAATAAGAATCTTCAACTCAAATGTCAAGTCAGTCCTATTGTATGGCTCTGAGACATGGATAGCATCAAAAACAACAACTAAAAAGCTACAGACTTTTCAAAACGGGTGCTTGAGTAGAATAGAATGGACTGAAATGGTATGACAAAATAACAAATGTGGAATTGATGACAAGAACCAGACAAGTGTCAGTGGAACAAGAGCTGAGAAGAAGACGCTGGCGATGGATAGGACACACACTGAGGAAAGCTGTTGATAGCAATTCAAGGCAGTCCTTGTTCTGGAATCCGCAGGGAAAGACAGGCAGAGGTTATCACATGGAGATAACTGGATACAAAGGTGAAAATGATGAAGAAAACATGGAAAGAACTTGATGCGGATGGCACAGGACAAGAAGACTTGGCATGTGTTTGTTGAAGGCCTATGCTCCTCGGGGAGCTAAAGGGTATTGATTAATTGATTCAATAAATTGTTTTGCTTGACTAAAAGGAGTATTGTGCTCAGCAATGAGTGCGGAGAACAAAATTTAGACTTTAACAACTGTATCATCAGTAGCATCGCTTTTTCCTTTCTTAAGCGTAAAGTCAATCTTAAAGGTGTTTATTTTCATCTCAAATTTTTTTCAAATGCTTTGCCCGCTTCTTATGGCAAAGAAAGTTACACTTGTCTGTATTAACACACTCAAACCGTGCACACAACGTCATATTTGTCCTATGGTCAGCTTTAACCCAATCTTTTAATTGTGGATCTTTCAGCCATTCCTCGTGGAATGCTTGATTGTCATAAGCTTCGGTGGTTGACCTCTATTTTGCTGGAAGTTCACCTGTGTGATCTTGTTCCAAAAGAAATGTATCCATATAAAATTCTAAATAACAAGCACGAAATCAATGATTAAGTGAAGCTAGCAGCGGGAAATTTCAGTTCCTTTTTGTTATGGTAACTTGGTATTGATTATTTGACATCAATGATCCAGAAGAGAAAAAAATTTAAATTTGTTAGCATCTTTTTTAATTCGAACGTCAGCCGGAAGTAGATGTCGATAGTGAAATGAAAATTTTTAAAAAAAAAAAGTATTTAAAAATAAATAATTTTGGTGGCAGAGAAAATAAACCTAGATTTTCATGAAAAAAAAGCCTAGACTCCTAGACGGTACGAAACAAACCTAGTTCTAGGTGGAAACACTTAGGAGTGGCAACGCTGCTAAACAGGTCCTTAAACAGAGACTATTTTATGCAGTTAATATTTCCGCGGATGAATATGTTACACATGTGTAAGTAAATATTTATTAGTCCATGGTGATGAATTTGTTGAAACAGTACGGTAATTTTAAATATTTTATTTCAGTAGTGGATAGATACGTTTGTAAAAGTGATAAAGTAGATGTTGTTAACAGTACGTTCGTATATGTGTCAAACGGTGAGTTATTATAGTTGTAATAAAAATAAATAAGTATGCATAACTTGGCAGAGGACTGTGGAGGCCGAGATGCAAAGACTGAACCAGAGTTGGGGCACTGCACGAAGGATGGCCACCGACCGAGCAAAGTGGAAGCAGTTTGTTGCTGCCCTACAAGACGCCACCAGGCGTGACGTCCGTTTACTGCTTTGACAGTTAACGGCTAAGTATCACAGAAGAAGAACAGAAGATAAGGTGTATGTTGCAGGCACTCATAAAGGGATTATTTTAAATGTTTTTTTTTAAATTTATTTATTATTACAGTTGATGGATACGTTTATAAAAATGAAAACGGTTATGTTGTAATAATGGACAAACACGTTGATAAATGTGTCATATATTATGTTGTTGATGCTGGTTGCATAAGTTTGTACCTAATGCAACACGCTTTATTTAGTTATCTGGGAAAGAAGTATTCGAAATTATATCAGAAGGCACATAGTTGATAGTAGGTGTTGAATTTATTCAAATTGAAGTTGGTGGTAATAGATGATTACATTTATTAAACTTGACAAATTTCGTTTTTCAAATAACACGGATATATGCATCCATTTGTGAAGTATATTACCTGTTGTTTATAGCCAGCTAATACGGCCCGGGCGAGCAGGAAAACATCACATACGGCAGTGTGTAGAGGTGTACACATCAGACCTGAAATATGACATTTTATGGAAAAAAAATGAAAAGGTACATTTTATATCGTCATCATTATTAATTGTGCTTATAATCATGTTTATAAAATGACAGAATATATTAAATAAATGTTTTAAAATAAAAGGGTATTGAATCTAGTTTGACAAAAGAAAAATACAACAGAAGCACGATGTAAACATGTGATCATTCACCATTTAAACATCTTTCATAAGTTTACGAATTTGTAACTCTGTCTTCAGTACTATTTTAAAAATGCAAACTTAACCGCTTTACCTTTGTTTGTGAATCATCTTCATCATCATAACTATCTTTTAGCTTCCTAGGAAGCATAGGCCTTCAACAAACTAAAGCCAAGTCTTCCTGCCCCGTGCCATCAGCTCTAGGACTTTCCATATCTTATCCATCCCTGTTATTTCTGTCCCCAGCTCTCTTCACCGTCTATTTTTCTGTCCCCAGCTCTCTTCACCGTCTATTTTTTTTCTCTAACCCTGGGGATTCCATTAAAGCTGACTGTCTGGTAATGATATCGGCATGTTTCCTTAGTGCGTGTCCTATCTATATCCAGCATCTTATCCTCATCTCTTGTTCCACTGAGGCTTGTCTGGTTCTTGTCATCTCTTGTTCCACTGAGGCTTGTCTGGTTCTTGTCATCTCTTGTTCCACTGAGGCTTGTCTGGTTCTTGTCATCTCTTGTTCCACTGAGGCTTGTCTGGTTCTTGTCATCAGTTCTATATTTATGATCTTTTAATACTTTTTTTCTACGCAAGCACCTTTTTATGATAGTCTTTAACTTCTTGATTGTTGTGTTTTGTCACGGGATTTACTCTCCTTGCTCTGCAGTGATGGCCCACTAGTGGCCAAACTTCAGAGTATCTACTTGGGATCTTCAAAGGTGTCTACCTTTCGCTCAAGATTATGCTTGGCAGAGATGTACTGTAAATTGAAGAATGGTGCTTCAGTTCTAGGGAGCCTCGTAGGAATTTAAGAAATAAAGTACTACGGATGATAGGATCCAGACCGTGTAAACTTTCTATTTTCTCTGACCTTCTACGAGGAGTAATAATTTTGCTGGTTCTGATGAGCCACCAACTGATTTAACTCAGTAAAATATTACTTTAATAGCTCTGTTATAAGTATTTAAAATGACTGAGACACACGGGTGCAGTTCACTCAAAATGACTGAATCAACTATAAATTTTTATATATGCCGATAACAAAATTGAATAGCCAGTTATCGTTACAACATGTAAAAATAAATAAGAGTGTGGTGAATTAGATAGTCTTTCAAATTTCATCACTGCGGAAGATCTGGATAGTGGGTTTTTTCTTTCAAATTTTCTTAAAGAAAAAAAATAGTTCACCTGGCAGCTTTAACTGGGTACTTAGCTGCAAGTAAGATGTCTGTTGATTTCTGCTCCAGCTGATGCTTGTTCTTTGCAGGTTGTAGACTGGTTCACTCTTGGCGCTGATCAAGTCTGGTGGCCGCAACACGCCCTTCATTGTATTGTGGGGTAATTGCGATGATGGTCCAGCGTCTGTTAAGACCCGTCTACTGTAGGTGTCTTGCTTTGGCTGCAAGGCCACGTAAACCAGACACTTGTTCCATAGATAGCTCCACCAATTGGCACCATCGACTAGTGTCATGAAATAAGAGAGAAACAAATACCCTACTGAGAATTGGGTTTCCTGACATGACAATCAGGTGTCCCCCATTTTCTTTCCACCATTTCATCTGCCTCAGAACTTACCCTTTCTGAGTATTAATGTTAATCGCAGTGAGCAAAAAATATCCTTTGAATTTAAATTGAACATATTTACATTTACATATGCGCTGGTTGAGAAGTTTAATATAATAAGTATGTACATCACTTATGTCATCATCCACTCTCTGCTCCATATGGAACTTGGGACTACCTCTGCATTTGGTTATATATGAGAAACCCGTATATAGCAGTCACCAGCTCTTGCAGTGGTGGTTCTTGAAACCATCATTATATATGCTGAGGTTGCAAGCCTCGTATGACTTTGACATCCACTAGAAATTTTCACATGTTAATAATGCAAAATATAAAATAATAAAATGTACAACTCACCCCAAAATCTCTTTGGGCAAGATACTCCTGGCTCCGAGAAAATGTTAAGGCAACTAGATTAAGATGCCTCTTACATGTGGTCTGGGATTTTACTTTACAATAGACTCCCACTATGACTTAGTGTTCAGGTTCCTATGATTCAGGCTTTCCATGTTAATAAATGGAGAGTTTTCTTGAGAGTAAGTCCATATATGCTCAAACACGTTGTCCGGTCCTTTAAAGTGGAATCCTGATCCTATTCCTTATTCTGGCGTGTCTGACTGTCTTCTTGATCAGTTGAATTTTACAGTGCCATAAACTCAACAGGTGCTAAATTGTAAGGCAACATTCGGCCCAAGCATCCAGATTGCTACTATATGACAAGGCTCCAATCAGAAAAGTTGTATTTTAACATCTCAAATATAAACCCAAATAGCATGCAATATATTCCCCCTACCTCTCACGGAAAATTCCTGCGTGACACCCGCAACAAAATGAGCAATTCACCTCTTGTCACGGGTTGCCTCCATTTGCTCCGCAGTGATGGTCCAACAATGGCCAAAACATAGAGTATCTTTATTGTGTTTTCAAAGGTATCTATCTTCACACAAGATTACTCTTGGCAGAGATGCAGATAGAAGGATGATGATGATCCTACCTTGAAGGAGTATTAACAAGATATTTCAGAAGTCAAGAACAATGCTGAATGTGTCTTAGCAATGTTAACATTTATCTGCCCGTCGCCTTTTGTGAAGAGGTATTATATAACTTAATATACTTCGTACAAGCCCCCAACTGAATTAACAGTAAAATTATTCTTATTGGCTCTTTCACGGGTTGCTTCCCCTGCTTTGCAGTAGTGGTCCAACAGTAGCCAAAACTCAAGAGTGTCGAATAGGGGCTTCAAATGTGTCTACCTTCACACAAGATTACTCTTGGCAGAGTTGTAGATAGAAGGATAGTGATGCTTCTATCTCAAGGTAGTGTTCACAAGATATTCAGAAAAGCGAGAACAATGCTGCATTGGCTGAGCACGATAACTCTATGATCTGCCGACAACTTTTGTGAAGGATTAAGCAATTATTATTTTAGCTCGTCAAGCCCCTACCATGATTTACTCAGTGAAATTCTTATTATTATGATATAGCTCTGTTTAGAGAGAATTTAGTAAATTGACTGAGACAAACATGCAGTACATCTAAAATGGTTAAATCGGAGTTAAATTTATATAACTACAAATAACAAGATTTAGTGATCACTTCAGTTTTAACAGTTTAAAAAAATGATTAGTTTAAAAGAAATATGTTCATCCTTAGAGGATGGTAGAATGTTTAGTTAAGAAGTCACGTGGCAGCTTAAAGAACTACTTAGCTGTCAGTGACAGTTCTCTTCCTTCTAATGGTTTGGTTCCTGGTTATCTGATCACGCTCGTCGCTGTTCACGTATGTAGGGTGTAGTACGTTCCTAGAAGTGTCAGGGAGTGTCTACGAAGCTGGTACCTCTTCTTAAAGCTCAAGCCACTTTTCCCTTCTTGTTCCAGAGATAGTAACCTCAAATAGTACCATCGCCAACACATATGGTGAAAGAATAGAAACGAAACGCTCTCGTGAGTATTGCGTTTCCCGACACATACTTATGTGTCCTCTTGTTCCACCATCCCATCTATCTCAGAATTTACTCTCGATGAGAATTAAACTTAATCCCTGGAGAGAAAACGTTTCTTTACATTTAAATTGAATAGCTTTATCTTTATTTTACATTTAAATGAGAACGTTAACAGTGCAGATAGAATATGTTTACATTTACATCTCCACTGACTGAAAATTGTTCACAATATAAATTGAATATATTTTCATTTACATTTACACTTGTTTGAAAATGTAATTTTATACTGAGAATGCACATCATTTCTTTCATCTTTCCCTCCCTACTCCATATGGAACTTGGGACTACTTAGCGTTTAGTTCCCTTTAAGAAACTAGCAATAAAGCAGTCACGAGCCCTTGCTGTGGTGGTTCATGAAATCATCATTCTATATGCTGAGAATTGCCAGCCTAAAATGACTTGGACATCCACTAGCAATTTTCACATTAAACAGAATGTAAAATGACAACTTACGCCAATCCTGGCTCACAGACTTTTTGCTCAGATGAATGAAGTTAAGGCACTTAATTAGGCCTCTTATACGTCTTCTTGGGGTCGTTATTTTAATAAGATAATTCTCTCTATCCCTTCCTGTGTTCTTAGTTTCCTCAGTCCCGGTTTAAGTGTTAAAATGATAGAGCTTTCCTGGGCCGTTTTGTAAATCCGTCAAGATTCTCCAAGAATCAGTCCGGCATATGATAAACTCAACCCTAGATTAATATTTGCATCAATAAACAAAAAGAAAAATTGTGGATTATTTTATTAACAGGGTTAAAAGAATGAAAATTCATTTTGTCAACACAAAAACAGTTAAATTTATCTTCACATGAAGATTTTAATTGAAGGTGCAATAGAAATGAAAATGTCCATATGCTGGGTAAATATTTTACTTAACTGGCGTTGTGGGGTCAGTTGGATTCTGGTACAGTCACTGCTGGTTCCTGGTGGAGTTTTGACTGTTTCAATAGTCGAATATTTTGGCAAAAGCATACCCTTGCATCAAGGCCGGGGTAACTGCTCAGTTTTCATCGCCAAGTGTCCTCAAGACCCATCTGTTGTAGGTGTCCAGAGTCGACTTCTAGCAACTGGTGCCAAAAACTGAAAGGAAACAAATACTTCTTTTAAGTCTCATATTTTCTGATATAAACATCAGACCACCTCCGCTTCCCTCCATCATTTCATGCTCCTCAGAATTGTGCCCGATAACAATGAGCACTAAATTTCAACCCATCGAGTCAGAAGAAAGTGCTTTAGGAGAGCGGAAGAGTGCCCATTCCATTTATACATATATAAGTATACATATAAAACTTAATTAAAAAGGTAGACCTAATAAATATATACACCGTGATGTTATCACCATCAACTCCCTGCTCCCTATGGAGTCTGGGGCTATCTCTGCTATTGGTTCCTTGTGATGAAACCCCCATGAATCTGTCACCAGTTCTTGCTTTGGTGATTTCTGTGGCAAGTAATTTTATGTGATGAGGTTGCCAGCCCCATGCGCACTTGCACGTTAATAAATAATTCACACACATCAAAATCAAAATGCAAATAAACATTAATAAAATGTACATATTACAACTTACTGCAGTGTCGGGTGAATTAATGGACAGACATGATGAATAGAAAGGTCATACTATGTCGGGCTTACTGTTTTAAGATGCCGTCTTCCCTCAGGTGAGTTAGGTTCCTAACTGGGTACACTTGAGGAAGGTTCCTTGGACTTGTAGTGCTAAGTATTATGCTGATAGTTTTGTCCCTTTTTAATTTTAAAAGCTCCGAGTGCTTGCGACCTGTACTTTTATAGATTACTTAGTATTACTACTTATTCTGGCTGTCTTTGAATTTCTCCTTGACGAAGATGGAATGCAGTAGGAAAATCTTAAACCATGCTACGTTTTAAGGTTGAATTTTTTCCCACACACAAATGGCGCCTTCTGGGGTTCTGTTCGGGGAGACCCAATCACAATTAAGAACCAATGCCACCCAGTGAGGTTCTGTTGGGTGAGACTCAATCATAATTAAATTTAGTTTATTATTCAAATCTTAGACCAACGCCAAGGTACGGTGTCTGATTTTTAGTAGAGGTTACGCCTCAGCACTCCCATATGAACATTATTACCTGGCCATATAAAGTATTGCCCCTCTACGTGTCATTTTACCAAAATCATTAATTATATCACCGACCTGTACTTGGTTATTTACTTCATTACTTAGTCGTTCCCCTTCTACCGTGAGGTGTAGAGGTTTGGAAGAGAGAGAGAGAGAGCGCCAGACTATCCTATCGGCTGTCTTCCTCCTACCCTGGTTCCATTCTAGTCCTAGGTCCTTCAATGATTGTCCAATGTTGTCCTCCCAGTGGACTCTGGGGGTCTGGATCCCTGGCTCTTTGTTTCCCATGCTTGTCGTGGTAGCCGATCTTCTCCCATTCTGCAGACATGGCCAAACCATCTTAGTTGGGACTGTTCTACTTGAGTCTGCAGGGGGTGGGATTTGATGCCTTGACGTATCGTCTGGTTGCGGACCATGTCTCTTCTTATTACTTCAACCACCTCCCTCAGATACCTCATTTCTTAGATTTGGATCTGGCTTTTGTGGGTTGTAGTCATTGCCCATAGCTCGCATCCATATGTCATGACTGGGACATAGATGAAGCGGTATACAGCCATCTTCGTTTTCTTACCAACCTCTCTCTTGCTGAGGAATCCTCGATTTATGGCCTGAAAAAGTCTCCCAGCTGCTGCTTTTCGAGTGGCCAACTCTTCTTTGATGCCTCCCTTTCGGTCTATAATAGCTCTGAGGTATTTAAAGTGGTCGAATTTCTCCATGACCTGTTCTCCCAGCTTAATCTGATGCCTTCTTTCTTCTCGTGATATCCCCATGGATTTTGTTTTAGAGCTGCTTATGATCATCCCTCTCTTCTCCAGCTCTTCCTTCCAGACTTGCAGGTTGGATTGGAGATGTGCCTCTGATTTAGCAATCAGGGCAACATCATCAGCAAATGCAAGCTCTGAAATACAGACCTGTCTCATCTTCCAGTACCCCACTGAATACTTTCTTGTTTTCTCTCCTTACATGCCTTGATGACATCGCCCATGAGGAGTATGAAAAGATAAGGTGACAGGATATCACCTTGTCTTACACCAGTGGTGGTCCTGAACTCTTCTGACTTATAGTTTGCTGTCCTCACATAATTTCTGCAAGACTTGTAGAAGCTCTGTATAGCATGGATCAGAGGTGCTGGAATGTTCTTCCTTGCTAAACAGTCCCAAAGTTTGCTCCAAGGGACATGTCAAACGTCTTTTCCAGATCTATGAAACAAAGATGGATCTCACTCTTATAATCAAGGGCCTTTTCACTCAGCTGTCTGAGTGTGTAGTTTAGGTCTTGAGTACTTCGGTTTGCTCGGAATCCACACTGGACCTCATCCAATTGTGGCTCAGCTAGGCATCAGAGTCTCTGCTCTATGATTCTAGAGTAGATTTTACCAGGGACACTAAGAAGGGATATACATTGTCGATTATCACCCTTTTTGAAAATTGGTGTTATGATGGCAATCTCCCAATCCTTTGGTATGGTCTTGTTGCACCACGCTGCCTGTAGGACCCTTAAGAGTAATAGACCGCCTGATGTTCCCATGTACTTAACCATTTCTAGTGTTATACCATCATGCCCTGCTGCTTTGCCCATATTGATTTTCTCCAGTGCTGCCTTCAGTTCTTCCATCTTTATGTCATCTTCACCATCATTGGTTTTCTCTTCTGTGCTAGTGGTTATCATTTCTGATGCTTCACCATGCTCACCATCCAGGAGTTCTGAGAAATATTCTTTCCATCTTTCAATTACTTTCTTTGGGGCAGTAAGCAATTTGCCTTTCTTGTCCTTTATAAATTTGAGAGGGCATTGTTTTTCCTTCCTCGTGTTCTTTAGGGTCTTATAGAACAATTTCTGGTTTTCCAGGACTTCTGTTTTGCTGCTAGCACCTTGTTCTTTGCTTCTGTTCTGAGTGTCACATATTCTCTATATTTCTCCATTTGTCCTGTTGTGTTTTTAGCTCCTAAGTATTGTTCCCATTCCATTTTCTTCTCTCTTATTTTCTCTTTGACTTCCTCTGTCCACCAAGGTGTCCTCTTTCTCTTGTTCCCAAGTCGGACTTCACCACATGCTTCTGCAGCAGCTGTCTTTATGATGTCCTTTAATTTAAGCCACAGGGTTTCCAAGTCATCAGGTTGTTCTTCTGTGTTTCTCACTGCTGTAGCAATAAGTCCCTGATATCTGGTCTTAATTTCTGGCTCTCTCAGCTTGTAGGTCCTAATGCTCATTTCTCCTGCTCGTTTACTTTGTTTCTTGCGTGATGTTGGGCAGTTCCTAGGCTGAGCAACTCTTTCCGTTGTTCTTTTGATTGTAAGCAGGTAGTGATCACTTCCAATCTCTGGCCCCCTCCAGACTCTAGCATCCCGGACATATTTGAATGAGCTTCTCCTAACAATGGCATAGTCGATCACTTACTTCTCATTCTTTGTTGGTTCACATCTAGTGTATGCATGTATGCGCTTATGGGGGAACTTTGTGTTTGTAATGATCAGATGCTACTCATTGCAGAATCTATGGAGTCGCTTTTCATTGTCATTGAGAGTATCTTCTCCATATCTTCCGATAACTCCACCTCATCTAGCATGGTCATTTCCAACTCTGGCATTGAAATCTCCGAGCATGATAATTTCATCTAGGCAGTCATCCACTGTCCTTTGAAGCAGCTCGAAGAATACCTCCTTGACCTCTGCTCTCTCATTCTCATTTGGACCATACACTATGACCAGGTTGACTATGGTTTCTCCTTCTTTTAGTTTTACAACCATAATGCGATCTGAGACAAAGTTCCATCCCTTGATACTTTTTGGTTTTTGGCCACAATGCATCCCACGCCCCCTTTAGCTCTTTCAGATGTGGGTAACCCACTGTAGAGCAGCGTGTTGCCATCGAGATCCATGACTCCTTGTCCTTTTTTCTTTGTTTCCATTATAGCCAGGATTTCTAGCTTTGCTTTCCTCATCTCTTCCACCAGCTCCTCTTCTTTCCCATTTATACTTCTTGTCTTCCAAGTTCCATAAGTCGTAGTCCGTAGTACGTTCCAGTTTGTCGCCTTTAGAATCAGTCCGGTTTTCTCTCTTGTAGTTCTCGTAATTAAAAGTTTGAAGCAAACGGGTGATTGGCCTGTTGTGCCTTTGCATGGTGGATAGGCTGCCTCCTTACGGCCTCCATGCAGGCCGCCCTCTTCCTTTTTCAGCTGGGCTTGGGACCAGCCTAGGCGGAGTTTACTTGGTAATTACTTCTGATAAATCTCCAAGGTTGATATAATCCCATAGTTTTTTATTACAACCAGCCATCTGCCAGAAGTTATTATATCATTTCCTCGTGTCCTAATATTCGAGATTGTTAATTCACGACAACTTAAGGATGGGCTGTGTTTCTACACTTCGCTTTCACGTTTTTTCTTTAATGACCATCTGTTTTAACACTTATCTGACACATTTACCGCATGGTCTGAAGTAGTTGCGCAATCTAATGGGGAAATACAGCTTAATACGCGTCTATTGCTGGCGATTAATCAAACAGGTCAATGCGGCTTTGTTCCATCTTACTAGCGATGTCCGATCAAGCAAACAAAGGATCGCATGTAATGTGCAATCGACTCTAACCATTTGAGTGTGACGAACGAGGTCTGCCAGGAAAAAGGGAATTTCGCTAAGAAGTCGAAGAGTAAGATAATGAGCTTATTGAAGAAAGAAAATGGTACAGTACAAGCAAGCAAGGACGGTCACAGGAAAATATAATGTCTGAATATATGACTCGTCACAAGCAGTCATTTTATCGGTACCACATTTGCGCTCATCAGTAGTTCCTATCAGTAGTATAGTAGGGCGGAAACAGGTCGGATTCAGGCCGCGGCGCATGACTTTTATATAAGGAAATACTCCGATCGATTTCAGGCGGCAGGCGGCGGCGCGTGACTTTTTATATAGCAATATATATTAAACGGGGTGAATGCCTCTGACGATCAGATTGCTTCCTGTTGTATCGCTCTGTCCTATCATAGTTCAATGGCGGGCGTGTTGTTATGTGTTGTGTATTTATACATATTACATATATCATATAGATGAGTTATCTACCCTTCCAAGATGGAGGTGAAATTCGTTTCTCACCTTAGACGCCGAAAGAAAAACATCAGGAATGTGTATATTTCGATGGATATCACCAAGATATCTTGGGGGCTAAGGAGATTTCTAAAATTGGATACTGGAATGTAAGAACTATGTATCAAGACGGAAAATTGGAAGAAGTAATTAAAGAAATGGATAATTATAAGTTGGACTTATTGGGTGTCAGCGAGTGTAGATGGACGGGGAAGGGCATAA
>JAMPIV010008665.1:0-86172 GCA_024509875.1 Oreohelix idahoensis
GTTTGGGATGGGAGTGTGAGATTTTGAGTTTGGGTGGATGGAATGAGGGTTAGGGGGAGAGAGGAGATTGAGGGGAGGGAGGGTGGTGGTGGTGTGGTATTGAGAGGGGGATAGGAAGAGGAGAGAGTAGGTGGGATGAGGGGAGAGTGGAGAGGGAGTTTAAGGGGGATAGGCAGCTACTCTGCTACCTTAGTTGTATCTTTTTTCTTCTGATTCTCCGGCCTAATCTCTTTTTCAGCCTCACTTCTCGTTCCTCTGTACTCTTTTTTTCTCAGCCTTCTGTGCTTTGGCATATTGAGCAAGTTCAACTCTTCTAATCTCCCACAGTTTTACACCAAGGCTAACCCTTGCTTGATAAAGTAGTATAAAGTACTTAGTCGCCATAATTTTTAATTAATATGTGACTAAGTATACCCTGAAAACATAATGCATCTATTCGAAGTAAATGGAAACAAGTTCTTAATATACTTGATTAATCAGCTCACGTTATCCCAATCTCTGTGGAACAATCCCTTTATTAAGGTCTTGTAAAATCAACTTTAAAATAATTATAATAGATTAATAATTCCACCACCATTGATTTTTATACACAATGCACAACACAGCTAATATGCAAATCATCAAATATATTCATAAAAAGCAATATGTCCAACCCCAACAACATAAACAAAGGGACAAATCATAAAAGACAAGTAAGAAAAACATTCGCAGGGAATCAAAATAAATCAAATAGGAAAACTGAAGAAAACGTATCACAGAACCTGTGATGGACAACTGCGAGGAAAAAATAAACAAAAACCTAAATGACGTCATCAAGTGTATAATATATAATGTTGTCATACTATTTAAATGAAAGGAAAGATGAGACCTTACAAAAACAAACCAAATCAAAACGCAAAAACTGAAAAACAAGAAAAAATATTACAAACACACACATAAACGATAACTACGGCTTCGTCACAGCTACCCCCAAAAAATAGTCAAACAAATGTTGCCACACAAATTTTCAATTCAAGATTAATTGCACCTACAGAACCACTAATATAGGTTTCCTCCTATGACGTTAGTATATACCCTATATTAGTCACCCTGGCCAACCTTTACCCCCCTCAGGAATATTACACAACAAGTATCACGTGTAAACACATAAATTAAAAAGTATCATAATCTCATTAAATCTTGTAAATACAAAGTGTTGAAAGGACGGCACAATTATATAACATATATGTAGTAGATACAATCCTTAAGGAAAATCCCAGCCCTTCCAGTAACAGCAAAGTTCAACACAAGATAATAATGTTAGAAGAAGATCCCCCGTTGAAGGGGTACTAGCAACCAACGACACCAGGTTAGTGGACTCCCAAAGTATAGATGTAATGATACTTCTAGCAACAATGGTTGAAAACTAGAAGATCCAACGCGGTTATTGTGTATCAATGTCTGTTTCAATGTTAAAAATGATCAACAAGCGCTGACCTAGATTAACTTGCATACGCTTGACAGATCACGTGACAAAAAATGCTCAGTAGCTGACATCGACTGTAGGACTTGTGCTGCTGGTAAGGTGTACGTGTGGTCGTATGAGGCGACGGAAACCAATCTTGTATCAGGTAAGCTGACATTTTCAATGCAATGTCCCACTGTGCAGGTTAGACCCATGACATCTGGGCCTACCACATTGATTCATACTAACTTTGGACACACCCACATTGATAAGGGCAGGTTTTAGCCTCCACAAGGAAAAGGTAATACCTGGCCACATAAATGAATGTTCTCTTGATGTAGAATGAATTGTATTGTGGTGTTGTGTATCAATCCCAACTGTTCTTTGTATGCCACTGTTTGAAGCTGGGCACACCCCCATGTAGGAATGGGCAACTATGTTCCGACACAGTGTTTTGAGTATTTAGGTCAGCATTGTTTCGTCAAGTGTTGAGGCGCTGAACAAGGGGGGAACAGTATTGACAATAGGGTGGAGTGTGGTAGATGTAATTACGCGAATGGGTGTACAGTTCATGTACGTTGACAGGTCACTCAGTTCAATCATAGGGCTGGAAGTCAAAAAAGTTGTAAGACTAACTGAATGAACGTTTACAATACATTTAAATAATGGACGCACTCTAACATCACAGATGCAGGGGTCACTTGAAACAGATTTGCAAAACATTGCATGCGTGAGAAAATGGTATTACCGAAACATCTAATATGCATTCGTATTGAATGTGGATACAACAGGAACGTTGAGTAGACAGGTCACTACCTGGTTTCTAATTGCATATATTCTCAGGCCTAACTGACTGATCGCGTCAGTTAATTCTTTCCCAAATATAGATATATACATTAAACAATGGTTTCCCTTACAGAACCTCTTCTGTAGAAGAATTTTACCGGCTGCAATTAACTGGCTTTATATGACGACCCATCTTAAACCACCAGTAGTTGAGTTAATAGTAGGACAGGTCTCTTGTATCATAATCAGACAGTAAGGCTTCCTGTTCTCTAGATATTAAGCGCCTCCCTGTTCTGCTTGATCAAAAATGGCCCTATTCTCCGTGTGAGCACTTCGCTCAACAATGGATGACGTTATAAAGGAGGTAGTACCACTAGTAGGGGCTCTGCCTGTTCATATAAAGGGATGCTGTGTACATTCAAATGCATTAAAGTGGTGCTAGTGTATATCATATGAAATAATGGTGGCTGTATAACATCCCCTATATGGCATAAGTAGTGCTGGCTAGCAAAAACGTCGTCTCAAAATATGTCAATCACCACACATTACGCCAGACCATAACCCTGCCTGCTGACCTTAGGCATAGGAAAAGGTTCAGTAAATGTCTTTTTACCTTATTGTCCTAGAAAAAAACACTAGCAAATAGCACAACACGCCATCCCCTTGGCGCTTAAAGAATAAACATTGTGGAGAATCACAGACATGATAGTCATACAGACTCCAGTCCTTCCCCAGAAATGATCACATAGGACAAATCTTCGGAACCAAAGTCGCCGCACCAGCACACAAGATTCCATTCAATCACGGAATAGTCTCTCTGTTCGCCCCCACAGGCTTTGCCGCATGTGCAGATACAGCCACAGTTCAAGTTCAAACTGACAACTAATCCATGGCGGTTTGTCCCGCATGAACCGGGTTTTAATACTGCGCCATAAGATGGAACATGAGAACAAGCGGTCTTACGATCGTGACGACTATCTAAGAATTTATCACCAGACAGGTCAACATCGCCTATAAAGGATAGAAGAATATGACAATGAGAAGATAATCAATTAATTCTAACCTGTCACCATAAAGAAAAGACGGTTCTCTCACTTTGAACAACAAAAAATCATACACAGGTTTACATGTATTAAATAAAATTACAGTAACAAAACAACATCATAAAGTTTTTAACGGATAGCACTAAACATCTGTTCAGGTGTTACATGTTGTCATTGTTTGAGCATAATTTGTAGAAAGATGCCGAGAATGAAGTGTGAATTAAATAATATATAAATCTGACAAGCAACTTGCGAAAGTCCGTTATGGTTCGACATGTGGACATATCCTCCTCGCTTACACTATTAGATTTTCTGTCAAAAGCATTTTGTTAATCGTTGAAAACAAACCACAACACACAGAGATATGTAGCTGTTGAGAAGTTTCTGTTCTCGTGGGCTTATCATCTTTGATATTGGCCGTGTGGTAACTTAGAATATCGGGAAGCCATGACGCGCGAGGAGGGTACACTTTTAAAAAAATGCGTATTGAGAGAGTGATAAGAGCTCTAATGAGGATCTGCACACCATCGATTGGCTTTTAAAGGGCTTTAAAACTCATGAAATGTACCGGATTTTTTCAAAGACATTCATAGACGAGTATTTTCCGTACGTTTCGAATGTAGTCTTTCAATAAATTCCAAATTAATTTCAAGTAAAAGTACTGTAACGTTGTATATTCATACGTTCAATTCATTTAAAATTGTGTGAACTTCAGAGAGACATCCCACCAGATTGCTGGATTTATGCCCATTGCGTTCGTGTCTCTCTTGCACTGTGACGGGTATTGCCTCCACTGGTCTGCATTGGTGGTCCAACAATGACCAGACGTAGAGAATAAAAATGAGGGTCTTCAAAGGAATCAACCTTTGCTCAAGATTACTCTTGGCAGATATAAATAGAAGAATGGTGCTTCTATTTAAGGAAGCTTCACAATATTTTTAAAGAAAAGCATGCATAACAACTAAGATCATCTAAGCTGTCATGAACGTATTATTCTCCTGCCCCTTCTGTGAGTTAATAACGAGCCCCCAGCTGAAGATCATTCTTCTTTTTTTCTTCTTTGATCCTTAGCCGCTAACTGTCAAAGCAGTCAGCGGCCATCACGCCCGGTGGCGTCTTGTGGGACAGCAACAAACTGCTTCCACTTTGCTCGGTCAGCGGTCATCCTTCGTACAGTGCGCCAGCTCTGGTTTATTCTTTGCATAACAGCCTCCACAGTTCTCCGCCAAGTTGTTTTGGTCAGCCTCTCTTTCGCTTTCCTTCAGGGATCCATAGCATAGCTGTTCTTGTGATGGCATCGGGGTCTCTTCTGAGGACGTAGCCAACCCAACTCCAGCGTCTGCCAGCTATGATGGTGTAAATGTCCTCTTGGTTACTCCGAGTAATCAGTTTTTTGGTTGGTGGTGGTATTCTGCCAAAAGATTCGGAGAATTTTTTAGGCAGATTGTGCGGAAAGAGAACAATTTCGACTCCAACAACATCGGGGGGGATTTAAGCGTCGCGGTATCTTTAATATTCATACATCATAATTTTCACTCCATAAACTTCGGGGTATGTCGCATCCCGGCATAACAAATATTCATTTATTTTATTCATATAACTTCGGGGTATGTAGCGTCCCGGTATAACCAATGTTCATTTTGAATAATCATTTTGACCTCGGGGAATGAGACCTCCCGGTATAATAACTGTTCAATTATATCTGTTCATATAATTCTAGTTTAACATACTTCTTTGTCTTGGGAATTATCGTCCCGTATTGACTTCAATTATAATCCTGGCATTTTCTCATGCCTTTCATTTAAAGCATATAGCTTACCATTATCCTCAGAAATATTTACTGAATACACAATCCAATATACTGGCTGATACACAAGCCATTAGACACACATCTTGACGCTATGGCGTCATATTGCACTCTGCGTATTACGTCATCCCCAGATACTCATCTCACAGCGACCGCTTTCATGTATCTCTTGCATTCAGCTGAGGTACGACATGGTGTGACAAAAATCCGGCACTAATAATAAGTTGCCGCGATAAAAATCACATCATGAAGCTGCCTCAACATTACCCCTCACGCTCCCGAGCGTTTACTTCAGAAAACGCGCAAGATCCTGTAGGGTATAACTTCAAGCAATCTTACGTACAGATACACCGTACAGACATGCAATCTAATGAGAAGTATCAGGCATCAAGACATATATACATAAAATTATGAAGAAGAGCAGTCATCAAGAATAATCACATCAACAAAATAGCAACAAAATTTGAGTACATATATCCGGACAAAATATTAAGTCCAGAAGACACAATATGATGTCCAAACAAACTGGAACCATACACTCGGATATAAAGTTCCATGTGAGATACATCAGTCATGGTGAGCTGCAAACTGTGACAACAAGTCAGCTAACCAATTGTCCTCACCACGTATATGCTTATTTCAAATGAAAATTGTTGTAGTAGCAGAAACCATCTGTAGATTCTGGAGTTCTTAAATGCTTTTGGTTTCATCGACGTCAAAGGATGATGATCGACTTCAACGTAAAATTTTCGTCCAATCAAATAGCGAGACAGTTTTGATTTCGTCCACACAAGAGCAAGGAGCTCTCTTTCACCCGCAGAGTATTTTTTTTCTGCTACAGACAACTTCCGGCTCACAAAGAAGCAAGGATGGAGTACATCGTCGACAAGTTGCATCAAACTGCCACCGATTCCCATCTGAGAAGCGTCTGTGAGAATATAGAATGGTTCCTGGATATTTGGCAGAATCAAAATAGGATGATTCGCGAATAGTATTTTAACTTTATCCAATGATACCTGACAAGTATCTGACCACAGTACTTTAAGAGGAGCACCTTTGCGGGTCAAATCCGAAAGAGGACCAAAGATAGAAGAAAAGTCTGGAATAAATTTCTGATAATAATTAATTAACCCTAGCAAACTATGGACCTCTTTCTTATTTTTCGGTATCTGGATGTTCAGAATTTTATTTAGAAGATTATCAGAAGGATAGAGCCGATGATTACCGATTCTATGACACAGGAAAGATATTTCCTGAAAACCTATCTGTACCTTCGAAGGTCTAACTGTCAAATGATGTTTTCTTAGCTGTTCTAGCAAAGAAATGAAACCTATTATATGTTCTTCCCATGTGTTATGGAATAAACAAATGTCATCTATATATGTGATGACATCGGGTCTATCGCCAACTAAACGGCGCATCATGCGGACAATTGTCGCAGGTGCATTCACCAACCCAAAACACATATAATTCTATTCAAATAAACCTCTTAGTGTGGAAAATGCTGTTAAATGTCTAGAATTTTCAGACAACGGAATTTTCCAGTATCCCTTTGCCAAATCTAGTTTAGTAAAGAATGTAGCGTTAGACAGCTGTGGAAGAAAATCTTCCAAGATTGGAATTTTTTTTTTTTTCATACGCCCGCTAATACTCGAGGCGAAATCTCAGGTTATTATTAATGTCTAACCTGACATTGATTTTACGTGAATATCCCGTTTTTCTTGTACAGAGACAGGTGTCCCTCGCCATTCAGGCAGATACTCGCCGATTTCGGAGGTACCCATTAGAGCTGGGTCGGCTCAGGAGCCGCCAATCCCTGGTCGACGACACTCCTTCAAATGTCTTCGCCAGGTCTCGAGTTAATCCAGTCCAAATCCCGGTCGACAAAAAATAAGATTGGAATAGGCTCAGCATCTGTGACGTAACTTGATTTAGTTTCCGAAAATCAATACAGATGCGTAAAGATCCATCTGGTTTCTTCACCAATACCATTGGAGAAGAATACGAAGATGAAGAGTGTGGAATGATGCCCATTTTAAGCATATCTGAGATTTCTTTATCTACCTTATCTCTGTAGTGAAGCGGAATAGGATATGGTCTGATTTTAATCGTAGTAGAATCAGTGATCAAGATCTCGTGAGATATTAAGTCAGTATGCCCTGGATGTTCTGAAAATACGTCAGAGAAAGAACGTAAAACATCACGGATCTGAATTTGTTCAGAATGCGAAAGTGATGAAGAAATAGAAACATCTTGCCACGTTTCATGAGCAGAAATAGAAGGTAAAGTAAATTCCAAAGGAATATCAGATGTAGCATCCTCAGACTGAACAATAGCACATGAGGATCATGAACCTCATCCAAGACATCTACCAATTCCGATGGTCTTGGAGTGTATAATTTCAACATATTTAGATGATACGTTTTAATTTTGCCTCTGATATCAATTGAGTAATCAACATCCGTGACCTTTTTCACCACTTTGTATGGCCCCTGCCATGAAATTAACAACTTATTTTCCTTGATAGGTAGGAGAAGACTTCATCCCCTGGGAGAAATGATCTTAGGGTACGAGATTGGTTATGTAGCAACCTCGATCTTTGAGTTGCCGTTTGAATACTCTGTGATGCGATCTGACATGCATCCAATAACCTTTGTCGTAAATCAACAACGAACTCGTAACTACTGCGAGTTGTGTCATCATGAGAAGTACCAAGGATTAAATCCTTCAATAGATATAACGGACCTCTCGGATTCGCTCCATAGACGAGTTCAAAGGGAGAGAACCCAGTACTCTCCTGAGGGATCTCTCTGTAAGCGAATAAAACCGATGGGAGAATCTTATCCCAGTCCCGAGGGTGTGCATCAGTAACCTTCCCAAGCATTGCCTTAAGAGAACCGTTAAATCTTTCACAAACCCCATTTGAACTTGGTCTATAAGGACCTGTGAATGAATGTTTTATGCGATATAAGCTCTCTATCGCGCTCATAAGTTCAGACTTAAACTGTGTCCCTCTATCAGACAGTATTTCCTCAGGAAAATCTATCCTTGTAAAAATTAAGTTTAAAGCTTCCGCAACTGATATGGTACTAATGTTTTTAACGGTATGGCCTCAGGCCATCTAGTGCACAAATCAATGCACGTTAAAATATACTGAAAACCTTGATCCAACGTTATAGACAGTGGACCGATGATATCTATAGCTAGTTTCTTAAATGCGCGCACAGGCACATCTGTGACTTGCAAAGGTGCTGTCTGATTTTTACCCCTGCGTGCGACTTTTAGACAAGTATGACAAGATCTACAATATCTTTTTATATCTGTGTTGATACCAGGCCAATAAAAATTTGAAGTAATTCGAAACAAAGTCCGATTACGACCGAAGTGTCCTGCCATTGGTATGTCATGACCTGTATTTAAAACTAAAGGTCTAAAACTTTTTGGTACCACAATCTGTTTCTTTACATGATAATCTCCCTTTTTAAAACATCTGATCAAAACATTGCCGGGAGTTGTAGTGAGGATAAGCTCTCACTGCAGATAAAATACTTCTATGGCACGCGCCTCAAACAGCCTCTGACAACCAAGTCCAGCTCCCGGCCTTCACGTGTGGCTCAATTTGAGCCCGGCGGAACTGTTTCCACTGACGGGAGAAGGGGCAAAGGCGAGCGACTGGCGCCTTAAAACCAGCAGTTTGGGCAGATAGGGCTCGTGATCCTTGGTTGGTAGCTTATCTAAGAGAAGGAACTCTGAATTCAAACCACCGCTGCCTTGCGGGAATATCCATTTATGGAATTGGCTTCGGGAGTAAACCCTGAGGATAAATCCGGAGTCGGAGTCCCTAAGGCTGTCTAATGTCGATTCGATATTATTCTGGCAACTCCTGCGACATGGCTGGTACCAAACTGTATCGGCTAATGCCGTTCCTTTGGATCTACCGGCTGTGTGGAGAGGGGGAACATGCTGCATGGGCAACAGCTTGATCTCCATATAACTGTGCCCAAGCTTGCGCCCTGGAGAGGACACTCCAGCTTCACCCTATAGGTGTCGGCAAAACACGGGAAGTAGCAGTTACCGGTTATAAGCATTTTGCCCAATTGGCGTAGGGCATGGCGCCAGGGGCTACTTCCGACAGTGGGAGAGGTTCTAGGATCTCACTGGACAGCTACCGCCCACTTCAAGCTGGGCAGCCCCCAGTCAATAAGGTGTTGTCCCGCCACTGTCTGCTTTCCCCATTGGGTGCATGGGGATTAGGGTCAAACCCGAACTGTGGACAGAAAATTTTGCACCAAGCAATTATCGAAAAAATAGAAATAAGCAAACTCTCAGATTGGGATGCTGGAACGTCCGGACTATGTTGACTGGACTATCCAAAAACCTACAGGATGTAAACGATGTAAGGAAGACAGCCATAATTAATGATGAGCTTAAACGACTTCAGGTGGATATAGCTGCACTTCAGGAAACGCGCCTGGCGGGCTCTGGAACGGTGAGCGAGAAGGACTACACATTTTATTGGCAAGGGAAAGATCTTAATAAAGCTATAGAACACGGAGTAGGTTTTGCGGTCACAAAATCGCTAACTAAAATGGTTGAACCAGGCGAGAATGGATCAGAACGCCTGTTAACGCTCCGCTTGCAAACTAGCACAGGTCCCATCACCCTTGTCAGTGTGTATGCTCCTACTCTGTACTCTGCCTCAGAAGCTAAAGATGAGTTGTACGAGAATCTAACAGCAATTATCAAAAGCATACCTAGGCAAGAACAGCTTGTTCTCCTTGGTGACTTTAACGCTAGAGTGGGTGCCGATAATGTTTCATGGCCTTCATGTCTGGGCAGGTTTGGTATTGGCAAGATGAATGAAAATGGACAACGGCTTTTAGAGTTGTGCGTCCACCATGACCTCTGTGTGACCAACACCTACTTTCAGACAAAACCCCAGCATAAGGTGTCATGGAGACACCCACGATCCAAGCACTGGTACCAACTTGACCTGATTCTCGTCAGAAGGCCACTCCTCAGGTCTGTGCTCTCCACGCGCTCGTACCATAGTGCAGACTGTGATACAGATCACTCCTTGGTTTGCTGCAAAATCAGAGCACAACCAAGAAAACTCTATCGTGTCAGACATGAAGGGAAACCACGCATTGATACCAGCAAGATGTCAGACCCTTTCATGATCGCTCAATTCACTGCGACCTTCGAGAAAGTGCTCAGTAGCCCTCAGCATGGTGATACTATTACAGAGAACTGGGAGCATCTACGGAACACCATTCAAAGTACTGCACTTGCCACCTTTGGTAAGAAAACAGCAAAGTCAAATGACTGGTTTGATGCTTCATCAGATGTGATGGCACCTGTCATTGAAGCTAAGCGCAGTGCTATGAATGAATACAAACGTTCACCGAGTGCCAGAACCCTACAGATCCTGAGGGCTACGAGAAGCAAAGTTCAACAAACTGCTCGACTCTGTGCAAATGACTACTGGCTCCAGCTCAGTGAGAGCATCCAGATCGCAGCACAAACAGGCAACATTAGACAAATGTATGACGGTATAAAGAAAGCACTTGGCCCCCATAAAAGTAAGACGGCACCGCTAAAAAACCATCAGCGGAGAGAAGCTAACCTATAAGGGTAAGCAGATGGAGAGGTGGGTCGAGCACTACTCTGAGCTTTACGCTAGAGACAATACCGTTACGCCTGCAGCCCTTGATGGTGTCAACAGTCTGCCAACTATGGAGGAGCTGGATGCCGAACCAACATTAGAGGAACTCAGCAAGGCCATTGATAGCTTGGCCTCTGGCAAAGCACCAGGCAGTGATGGGATTCCTCCTGATTTAATCAAATGCTGTAAGAGCACGCTATTACATCCCCTGCATAGGATGCTGTGCCAGTGCTGGGAAGAGACAACTATTCCTCAAGACATGCGAGATGCCAAGATTGTAACACTGTATAAAAATAAAGAAGACAGAAGTGATTGCAATAACTACAGAGGCATCTCTCTTCTTAGTATTGTTGGTAAGGTTTTTTGCCAAAGTCATCTTAATGCGACTACACAAGTTAGCTGAGCGCATATATCCAGAGTCACAGTGTGGATTCCGAGCTGGCAGATCAACAACAGACATGATCTTCTCTCTCCGCCAGCTTCAGGAAAAATCAAGAGAGCAGAAAAGACCATTATATATCGCCTTTATAGACCTCACAAAAGCATTCGACCTGGTTAGTAGGGATGGACTCTTTAAAATCCTCCTGAAAATAGGCTGCCCTTCTAAAATGCTGGAAATGATAAAGTCATTCCATGACGGCATGAAGGGAACAGTCCAATATGCTGGAAGCACGTCACAGCCCTTTGATATACGAAGTGGCGTTAAACAAGGCTGTGTTCTGGCTCCGACCCTCTTCGGAATCTTTTTTGCCTTACTCTTGAAACATGCATTCAGAGATGCAACTGAAGGAATATGCCTTCACACTAGGTCAGATGGCCGTCTGTTTAATCTTTCAAGGCTGAAGGCAAAAACAAAAATCAGAAGGGTCACTATAAGAGACTTGTTGTTCGCTGACGATGCTGCAGTCGTCACTCAAAGCCAACAGGAGCTTCAGAGCTTGATGAATCGCTTCACTAAAGCATGCAAGGACTTTGGCCTCACAATAAGTCTAAAGAAAACGAATGTGCTGAGTCAGGATGTGGGTGCTGCACCAGTTATCACTATCGATAACTATGAATTGGCAGTGGTGCACCACTTCACATACCTAGGGTCTACCATCAATGACAAACTCTCACTGGATACAGAAATCGACAGCCGCATTGGCAAAGCTGCAGCTACCTTTGCCCGCCTCACATCGCGTGTTTGGGGAAACTCTAAACTCACAATGAAGACCAAAGCTGCGGTATATAATGCCTGCGTCACCAGCACACTCCTATATGGCAGTGAGACCTGGACGACCTATGCTAAGCAAGAAAGAAGGCTCAATACCTTCCATTTGCGGTGTCTACGCCGCACCCTCGGCATCTCGTGGAAAGATAAATTGACAAATGTCGAGGTGTTGTCACGTGCTGGCCTTCAAAGTATGTATACGCTTCTTAGACAGCGCAGACTTCGCTGGCTTGGCCATGTTCGCCGCATGGATGATGGTCGCATCCCAAAAGATATCTTCTACGGACAATTAGCAGATGGCAAGAGAACAGTTGGGCGACCACAGCTGAGGTTCAAAGATGTGTGCAAGAGAGATATGAGGGCACTGGACATGGATCCAGCAACATGGGAGGATAAAGCTGCCGATCGCACTAAGTGGCGATGCTATTTACGGCGCCACCTCAGATTGGGCGAAGAGAGGCTCACACAAGAAGCAGAGGTGAGGAGAAAACGTCGAAAGGAGCACCAGGAAAATAAGCAGCTGAGGGCTGTCACCTCAGGGGCGCATTCCCATAGTCAGTTATGACTGAAGGGGCTATTATTATTATGATCAAAACATTGTTACAAAACTCAAACCAATATGATAAGCTCTTAGTGATCTTAATTTGTTTTGTTTCAGCCAAAGTGAATAATTTCTTTAAAGATTCATCCTCTTTTTTTTGGTAAAGATAGTCGGAGAAATGTTTTGAGCATTTCTCAGTGGCGTCTCCTCCATGACAGATGGAGATACATCGGTCAAAATACTCGCTTCATGCTGAGCTCTTGTAGTGACCGCATTCGCCACCAATGGGTGCTTGCTGACCCACTCTGCAATTTCCTCAGGTGAACAGTCTTTTACACCTGGAATGTTACCAAGGATCACGTCTCTTACAGGATTCTCCGAGCCACACACGAGTACAGTCCCTGAATAAAAAGGTGTGTCGATCTCCGCCTTTGCCATGGGAAATCGTTCAATTTTACCTCCAAATGTCACACATTTCAGTGACTTTCCTGTAAAGGATGATTTATCTAATAAAGATTTCTGTATCCCTACAATCGTACAGCCCGTGTCACGAAGAATAGTGGCTGGTTTGTCACCTATAAACCCTTTGTGTAATGTAAGGCGACCAATAAAGTCACAGACTGACATCGCCGGTAAAGTATGGCCACACAAAAGTCTAGTTTGAGCGCCTGGCTCATAGAGTGTGTTACACTAAGCGCAATTGTTATCTTTGCTTGAGCGTACAATTCATGCATTAGCCTGTTCAACATGGCTATCGTGACCACAAAGTGGGGTACAGACGTTAGCATGGTCTGATTTCCCTTTTGCCTGTTTACAATCATTTTTGTGATCAGCTTTGTGATTGCATTGTTTGCCGTGCTTATTGTTTACATCACCTAAATGACACCTACCATTTCCATTGGAGCGTTCACCTGAATTTCTTCTATAATCTCTGTGATGTATATCATCACTGCTATTACCGTAGTGTTGTCCACGACCTCGGTTAGAGTAATTAGAATATCTATACCCACCGAAGTGAGATGGTGACTGACGGCGAGGAAAATTGTACCGTCCTCGAAAGGAAGATCGATAATCACTCCTATATCTGCCCTCTGCACTCCTTGGGCGAGAACGGTGGTCACCTACTCTTCCGTCGTGGTACGAAACACATACAGGTAACGCATCATCAAAAGAAACCTTACGAATTTCCTTGTTTGGATGTGCAGACATATAATTTCTCCCCAATTCTTGACACTCATTGATAGATTTAGGTTTTCTTTCATGCAAAAAACTTACAAAATCTGCGCCACAGGTAGATAAAACTTTATCCCTGAGCATTAGGTCAAATAATTCATCAAAAGTTTTATTAATACCCGATAAATCTATCCAACGACCCAAGTATAATTTAATAGAAGAGATGAACTCTCCAAAATCAGCATTCTTGGACGGAACCACAAAATGAAATCTGGATCGAAAACCCTCCTCAGTTAGCTGAAATTTTGCCATCAAAGTATTGGCAACAATATCAAAATCAGATCTACGTGTTTCATCAATTGACATGAAACAACGCATTGCTTCTCCTGTGAGGTAGTCTGAAAAAATTATAGGCCATCTATCTTTTGGGATCTTCAAATCCATAGCCCTCATCTTAAACCTCATAATAAACGAGTCCATGCAATCACGTTTATCATCAAAATTTGGTAATTTAATTTTTGGATAATTAAAATTATTGCCATGAGAACCTTGTGGAACAACACCAATATGTTGGGCATTAATCTTTGCAATCTCAATCTCTTTTTCTTTATCAGCCTGTAATTTCAATGACTGAAGTTCTATAACATTTCTGTGTGCTTGATCTAATTGAAGAAGTTCCGTCTTACGTAGTTCCATTTTCTCCCGTTCTAACTCTCTGGATGCTTCTTGATCTCTTCGAGCCAATTCTTGTTCTTTTCTAGCTGCTTCTAGTTGAACTAATTTCTCTTCAAGTTCCATTTCTTGAACCAATTTCTTTTCTTAAAGTTCCTTTAATTCTCTCAAATGAGCAAGTCTTTTTTCATCCAATTCCTTTGCTTGATCAAGCTCCTGCTTCTTTAACTCTCTTTGTTCCTTTCTTTCCATACGTTCCACATAGTCATGATAGTTTTTTTTTCAGCATAAGCCTCCAGCTCAACTCCAGATTTGCCTAAACGCAAACCCATATCAATAAATTCTGATAATGAAGACATCTTGTGTTCTACGTTGAATCAACAAGTGTCAAATCTCCCTGTAATATCAGTTAATTACGTACAATAACTTATGGCGTTGACTGAATTTATACCTTATGAAGAAATGAACATACCAAGAATGAGAGACGAGCACAGTGAAAAAGAATGGCACAAGTCAATGATGATGGTAATAAAGTGACATGTCAAATTACAGCACATTACTCGGCGAATATAAAGGAAATAAAAGAAACAAAGACATGTTGACAAGTAACAACAACTTGGTATAATCCCATGTACAATAAACAAGACAGAGAAGAACGCACAAATACAGCAAATCGTCCAATTTTACAATAAGGCAAGAATGATAGCAAAACAGCTGTGCAAACAATTGACCCACTTACGTAAATTAGTGAATGAAAATGTATGACGTAGACTTGACGAAACAATCTATACAAATACTGATGTTTGCTATGCAGTCAAAGACTAAAGTTCCGCTGTTATTTTCTTTGACTAGACAACCAACAATCACCTAATAGGACATCGTAATTTGTAAAATTTCCGAAGAAAAATTACAAATAGCGAGCGCCACCACCTCCCATTTAATTTATACATATAAACATGCAGATGAATAAAACATGGAGGACTAGATGTTGACTGGCAAAGACGCTGAAATGGTCAAATAATGTCACGCATTAGACAAATCAAAACACTACTTATCTTTCTTGTTGAACTCAGAACCTCTATAGATAAGGAATCAGCGTGTTTGTGCCTCAATTCGACCTCAGGAATACATAAATGGATGAAACCATCGCTTGACTCCAAGTTGAACAAAAGGTCGTTTGAACGTTTGCCGGCTTTGATGACGTCATTGAGTAAAATTGCCAGATTGTCCTTTAACGTTCAAGATCGAAATTTGCGTGATTTGCCAGTATTAAAATCTTGAATGTTGAGAAGTATAGTCCGAACCGAATCAATTTGATGTCGAAGCGTTGAATCTTGACAGTCCTCAAGGTCAGGTCAACGATCTTTGATGCATCTTCAAGGAGTAGCCGTTACACGGCATCTTCCATCGTGAAATTTAGTGAATGTACAGTTTTTATCGGCACTTTATAATCGTATAGTTCTTAAAATGATAAAAGTCCTGCATAAAAGTTCAGTGCAGTAGTCCAGCCTCAGTTGACTTCATATTCGTTGGAAGAAAAAAATTCGTTTCTTGATGTCCCAAGATGTATTTAAAGGAGGAGTCCAAGTAGACGAACTTGCCAGTTATAGGACGGGCCTCCCAGTTATTTCTCCTCTGTTAAGGGATTGTCGTGAAATATTCTAATCCCCATATATAAATTATCAGGTAAATATAAAGCCTAACAAATAAATTCTAATAAAGAAAAGAGCAATGGTAAAATAACAGTGCTGTCACAATGACAGTACTCGAAATCCCCTTTATTTTATGCTTCGTCTGCAAATTGTAGCGTTTCCACAACACATTAAAACGGGTATTGCATTTCTAAGAAAAACATTGAGAGGCACACTGCGTAATGACCTAAATTAATCCTAACATTAATTATACTACGTTACCAAAACGAACGAACAGATGGACTAAAGGATAGAGAGAAGGGAGAGGCAGAAAGCCGAACACGTGCAACACTAAACACGCGTCGCGCGATACACAATTGCTGCCATCACGCGTGTAAGGCCACATGCACTAACTTTATTTCAAATCGACAGTGATAAAATTCACTACCCTTCCCAGAGTTAGGTTTTAAAAAACCTGGAAAACGCTTATTAGAAAAGATGACATTAGATGGGTTTACGTTTGAAAACATTACAGTACCCAGACAGCACATCTTCGAAACAGGAGGTAGAAGAAATTGCATATTTTGAACGCAGCCACTTAGCTCTTTTAAATTTGTATATTTGGGTTCCTTAGGGTTTGCTGACAAAGAATATGTAAAACGTTACGCAAATAGTCTAGGAATTACCAAGTTATAGCCAAAATAAAATGATGGTGCTGTCAGACAACACCCAAAATCAGAATCGCTCAGTGGTAGATTTTTTAAACCACCATTGTACGGGAAATGGGCCACAGGTTACATTTGAACTGATTGGCTGGAAGGATATGTAAGGCTAAACACGATTAGTCGGACTATAAATGCTATCCTTGGTTGTTAGGGGAGACGTAGGAAGGTAAAAATTTTTCAAACACTTGTCGAAACGTGGCTCCATTGGCCAGACTCGCTGATATAATCACTTAGGAGCGTTAGTTCGAGACCACTAGTTCAAATAAGCTTGATAAAGCAACAGTGCGTTGAAGCCAGCTCATATTTTTGCTAAATAAAAGCCTGGAACATAAGCAGATGGGAATTTGTGCCAGTATTTGTGCCAGAATTCATTGCTAGTCAACGTATCTGTGTTTATTTTCCATGAATTGTGGTAAGCTTGAAACATTCAGTATCTTTTAATGAAAATTGAATGTGAATTGTTAATTTATGCCTGTATATATGTGTAGTTCAGTAGCAAACATGATGTAAAGCCTATAATGCTCCAGCCTGAACAGAAGGTGTCGGAGGGAAGTAAAACTGCATGGAATGGCCAAACAGTACACTGACACCTAGATTATTGATTAGACAGAAATAATGCTGGAATTGCAGAGGCGTAGTAACCATTAAGGAGGTAAATACTGGTATAAAGTATTTCAGATGAAGCTGACAGTTGGCCTAACGCTCTGAACTCAATGTTTGTGATGTATTGTGCTCAGTGTAAAAAGAGAGTATAAATTAGTTATGACGTAGAAGGTACATCCTTCTTGTTTTCAGGGACCGTGGTCTTACAGTTATTGAGCAGCACCTGGTCAGAGCTTTGCTGAATCCAGAGTCGGACAGCATACTCCTTGGTCCATTTAGCTATCAGTGAGGTGTCTCCAGAGCACAGGGGAGAAATCGAGCAGAGGAGTCTTTTCCTGCCGCCATCACGCAAGATAAGCTGATGTGGCCAGCTGAGCTCAACATTATGTACCCCCATCTTAAAATGACATTGTAAAAATAACATTAAGAGGGGAATTAAATTGTTTTAATATCAGGAACTGAGAACATCTCCAATACTAGTTCCAATAAAGACAAACTATTGAAGTCATGATGACAAATACCAACAGAGCTTGAACAAAACAAAACCAGTATTACCTCATATTACTACTACACAACTGACACACATAGGATACTTTTAATAATATATGTCACTACAATATTCATATTGATAAATTCTGTACTTATAACTTGTAATTAAAATTGATTGTGATTCCTGGTTCCCTTTGTATATGAATCAGGACACATATTCATTCATGACAGCAATGAATACATATTGTTATTTGAAAAGTTATCAGTGACTCCTTTAAGATATCCTTGTAGAGTGTTTTATGTATGTGAGTGTCACAGTGTTGTCAAGTGTAGTGGAGTAAATTAAATTGTTTATCTGTCTGTTGTTGTTTTGATTTACACTTCATCATACACATACCCTAGACATATAACGTAGTCATCACACTATTCCAGAATAATTCTGACTGAGGTATACATATGTGGCAGCAAGTAAGGTTATATATAATACACTACTCTTATTAGATATATATACCTTCACAGCTGATCTCAGTCAGTACACTAAGTCCCCTATAAATATTTATAACATCCCACTTCACCACAGGGATGGAGAAATTTCCCGAATTCTTTCATTGTCTTGGGTCCATTAGTTTTAATAAAGATGTGAAAGTTCTTTTATTTTGATTTGGTTTGTATTGTTGAATATTCTGGAAGCCAATCTTCTTGGATACCTTTTCTGTCAAACTTCAAATACCGAATAAGGCTATCAACTGTTTGAATGAACCTTGAATGATTGAATAAACTTCTGGGCTTAGACGATTTGGCAACAGTTTAATAATCAGTAAGTACGAATTCTCAAACGTCACAATCACGAATATGGCATGAATACTCCCTCTCTATCTTTCAGTCTAACATTATCTTGGTTCGCTTTTTATACAATGTCATTCAACTTTTCCATAGTTGATACTTTTATAATATCATTCCTTAATTCCATTTAACATCGGGGTATTGAGCATCCCGGCATAACTAAAAGTTCATTATATTTGTCCATCAACCTCGGGGGATTTAAGCGTCCAGGTATCTTTAATGTTCATACATCATAATTTTCACTCCATAAACTTCGGGGTATGTAGCATCCCGGCATAACAAATATTCATTTCTTTTATTCCTATACGGGGTATGTAGCGTCCCGGTATAACCAATGTTCATTTTGAATAATCCTTTTGACCTCGGGGAATGAGACCTCCCGGTATAATAACTGTTCAATTATATCTGTTCATATAATTCTAGTTTAACATACTTCTTTGTCTTGGGAATTATCGTCCCGTATTGACTTCAATTATAATTCTGGCATTTTCTCATGCCTTTCATTTAAAGCATATCTCTTCTCTTCTTCTTCCATCCTTAGCCATCAACCGGCAAAGCAGTATGTGGCCAGTACGCCTAGTGGCGTCTTAGGGCAACAACAAATTGATCGATCTATCGCTGTTTCCACCACGCCTAGTGGCGTCTTTGTGGAACAAAAACAGACCAAACAATCTATCATTGTTTCCGTAATCAGATTGGTTGGCAAGCAGGTGATCAGCCCACTGTGCGAAGTTTTTACGGGATGGGGTAAACAGCCCCATGCCCATACCCTCCTTAGTCGCTTTTTACGACATGCGTGGTAGGGTGCAGTGTTACTATTCTTTGCTCCCCTTTCGGGCCCCGGTAACACACGGGTGATTTAAAGCATATAGCTTACCATTATCCTCGGAAATATTTATTTAATACACAATCCAATATACTGGCTGATACACAAGCCATTAGACACACATCTTGACGCTATGGCGTCATATTTCACTCTCCCTATTACGTCATCCCTAGATACTCATCTCACAGCGACCGCTTTCAAGTATCTCTTGCATTCAGTTGAGGTACGACATGGTGTGACAAAAATCCGGCACTAATAATAAGTTGCCGCAATAAAAATCACATCATGAAGCAGCCTCAACAGTATGTAAATGTGTCTGTCTGTTCCAGCTTCTGGTTCCTTATTGTTATGAACTCAGGATTGCCCACATTGAGTGTCATGACCTCTGTCTTCTTTAGATTGATGTTCAGACCCACCTGCTGTATTTATTCAGTATATATCTATTTTTTCTTGGATGTGGTGATGTGAATGTGCGAGTAGTGCAATGTTATCTGCATATTCCAGATCACAGGATTTTAATTAAAGATAAGCAAAACAACTGAGATCATCTAAGCTGTCATGAAGCTATTAGGTACTTGTGTCTTTATTCACCCACAGATTAAAATTGTTGAAATTTAGAAGCCAAACGGAGCACCGTACTTTTTCTTAAATATTTTTTCTTAAATTCGCGCGAAAAACCTAACAGCATGTCATTCAATCGCAGTGTCAAGGCCGTGGAAGATGAATCTCTTGGAGTTGTCAGGGGAGTGAAGTGTTACAGACTTCACTACAGTAAGACCAGCTTTATGATGCATTGGAGTGAAGTGTTAGAGACTTGACTACAGTAAGACCAGCTTTATGATGCATTGGAGTGAAGTGTTAGAGACTTCACTACAGTAAGACCAGCTGTATGATACAGGGGAGTGAAGTGTTAGAGACTTCACTACAGTAAGACCAGCTGTATGATACAGGGGAGTGAAGTGTTAGAGACTTGACTACAGTAATACCAGCTTTATGATACAGGGGAGTGAAGTGTTTGAGACTTGACTACATGTGTGACTTTTTGTGACGACATATCGGAATAAAGTTCTTCAGTCAGACCCGTTTGACAGTATCCTGCATGACATTACAGAATTTTGGCCTCCTCTTTAAATTGTGCTGCTACGAATGAACATGTGTATGTCCTGATATGTGCATAACTTCAGCGATCCTTGGTGATCTGTTCCCCTCACGGTCCTTTTTAGAGCCCACAAAACCCAGAAAACTGCACCACGGTCCTTTTTATGGCCCAGAAAACTGACCACGGTCCTGTTTAGGGCCCTCAAAACTGCACCACTGTCCTGATTAGGGCCCACAAAACCAACAAAACTGTACCCTAGCAAGAAATCGCTACGCAATGATCCTTTATTTGTTTTCGCCGCTGAGTGGGGAGGGCTGGATGGAGAGGGCTGGGTGGAGAGGGCTGGGTGGGGAGAGGGTCCCCTCGCTACGCACTGATCTTTGTCAAATATTGACACAATCAGAGCCGGATTAACGTAGTAGGAAACGTAGCATATACTACGAGCCCCGCGTTTTAGGGGCCCCGCGCCAATAAATATGTACATAATTTTTTGGTGATCTTATAATACGAGCTTTAAACCAATGATCTTGTGATTTATGCCATCTTTAGCGCCTTTTCATTTGGTGTCGCGAAATTGTGAGAGAAAGAGCATAAGAGTGTGACTCTTTATTATTTTTATCTTAACTGTTTGCGGACGGAAGCAGTCATTTTCTTTGGATTTGTTGAAAGTCTTTACACCTTCTTTTCTGCTTCTATCTACCGGTGGGGTCTCCTTTCTACTGCATTATGTGCTGGCGGTACTCATAATAAGTCCAATTTGCCCTTTGTGAAAAGACTGTCAGATATCATGTGGTCCACTCGGGCAGATGCAACAAAAGCAATTTTACACAGCTTTTCTGCAATAAAACAAGTCTTGGATGATATTTCAGATAATAATGATCAGAAGGCAGAGTGTCGTCAACAGGATAGTGGTCTACTTTCAACCATGATGAAGTTAGAAACAGGAATAATGATCATACTGTGGAATCAAGTATTACAGCGTTTTCAAATGACCAGTGCTTCTTTGCAATCTTCTGACCAAAATTTGAATACAGCTTGTGCACTCTATGAATCCCTGAGGGGTATATTCAAGCTATGCGGTCTACTTTTGCAGACATAGAGCAATAGGCCAAGGATGTGACTTAGTGTGAACATTATCAAGAACAAACTCGAAGAAAACACAAACGAAATCGAGAGTATGATGATTTCAGTGGTTCCAGTACACTTGATGAATCTCAAACGCCTTCTCAGCAGTTTAAAAGCCGAACATTTCTTGTCCTTATTGATAGCTTGCTCTCTACCTTGTCAAAACGGCAGAAAGCTTATCAAAAGTTGAATGATGTATTTGGATTCCTTCGTCAATTACAGTCATTTACACCTGAAGAGGTGGTAACGAGATCATCGAATCTTATTAAATCATATCCGGAAGATCTGGAAGAAAGTCTTTGTGAAGAACTTGTGCAGTTTACAGAACTGTTGAAAACTGATCTGGCTTCTCATATTGGCACTTATCTAGACCTTGTAGAGTTACAGTTTTACCGTTGGATAATTAACAATTCCTTGGAGTCTTGTTTTCCAAATGTAGAAATCGCCTTGCGCATCTATTTGTCACGAATGGTAACCAACTGCATTGGAGAACGATCATTTTCAAAACTGAAACTTATTAAAAATGAACTAAGGAGCACCATGGGTCAAAAGAGATTGAACAATCTCACACTAATGAGCATTGAACATAAACTTCTGCGTGAAATTGATACATCCTATATCATCAACAAATTTGCTCATGCTAAATGTAGAAACATTAATATTTAAACAATAATGTTGACTGTGTTGTTACTTTTGATAATGATAATTACTATGCAAATTAAAAATGTAAAAGCCAGATCCAAACCTCAGAAATGAGGTATCTGAGGAAAGTGGTTGAAGTAACAAGAAGAGACATGGTCCGCAACCAGACGATCCGTCAAGGCCTAAAATCCCATCCGCTGCAGACCCAAATAGAACAGTCCCAACTAAGATGGTTTGGCCATGTCTGCAGAATGGGAGAAGATCGGCTACCACGACAAGCATGGGAAACAAAGAGCCAGGGATCCAGACCTCCAGGACGACCCAGAGTCCGCTGGGAGGACAACATTAGACAATCTTTGAAGGACCGAGGACTAGAATGGAACCAGGCCAGGAAGAAGACAGCTGATAGAATGGTCTGGCGCTCTCTCTTCCAAACCTCTACACCTCACGGTAGAAGGGGAACGACTAAGTAAGTAAGTATTAAAAATGTATGTGTTCAAATATATTTGTGTTGTTTTATTGTTTTTTTTTAAATATAGGGCCCCTTTCTTGACATATGCTACAGACCCCGTACTAGCTTAATCCGGCCCAGCTTGCAAACGGTTTCTGTCTTTTGTTTTTATAGCACTAAAGACGTAGGGAGGATCAGAGCAAAATCAAAGCACTTAATACCAAATCGATAACCAGCTGCGAACCACCTGAAAATTTGCCGCGGACCGTAAGTTGTCCGCTGACTACGGTTTGGGAACCACGGCTCTAGTCACCCGTTCAACATTTTCAAATTTGTCATACATCGCTTTTTTTTTTTTTAAACGTGTTGACTCTATCTCTCTTGTCTCGTTTTACTTTTCTTTGAGTTTGTTTTTTATTTGTTTCATTCTTTCTCCATTTTACTATTTTTTTTAATTATCCATGTTAAGTAAAGTTTGCCTAGCTTTGAAAAGGCGCTCACCATTAAACTTTGACAAAAGTTTCCCTGTGTGCATTCAGACTCGCTAATATTAGGATGCATGTCAAAGTATACAAGACGTTGTAACCTGGTAATACCCTCGAGAATCATCAAGTGCTACAAATATTCTTCATCATTGTGTAGTTTAGAAACATGGAGAATGAACAAGCAGTTAGAGGAAAGAATTGAGGCATTTGAGATGGGGATATATAGAAGAGTGGGGTGCGTCTCATGGATAGAGAGGAAAACAAATAAAGAGGTCACAGACAACCTAGGAATGAAAAGATAATTAATGACGGAGGATAACATTAGACAGTAAAAAATATGCTGGCCTTGTAAAAAGACACAGCACCTTACTAAAGACCATAATAAAAGGCGGAGTTAAAGGCAAACGTGCAAGAGGAAGACAGCGCTATTAGTGGAAATGTAACATCAAGAGATGGACAAGAAAGAGTCCATCACAATATCAAGAGAAAAGGCAGAAGACGCCTGAGATCCATTGCAGCCGATCTAAGATATTGATTTGTCTGATGGTGATGAATAGTCTTGTTGTCTCTCTCCCCCCCCCCCCCCCCCCCCCCCCCCCCAAAAAAAAAAAAATTATTTACAATCATCTTAACAAGACAATTTCGAGATTTCGAGAACTACACCTTAAATCGTTGAAAGTATTCAAAAAGAGACATGAAAAGAGGTCGTATATCTTTATCATCACTGCCCTACAGATCGCAAAGGAGCATAGACCTTCAAATACGCATGCAAAAGTCCACCTGTACCGCTCTTTACATTTCTTTCTATGCTTAATACATTCATGTGCTATGCTATCACTGTATAAAACATAGCATGTTTTGCTACGGCTTAACGACGTTCCTTAGACCTAAGGGTCTTTTATATTTGGACATGCGCCCTAATATAACCGACTAGGTTGAACGGGACGCGCCTCGCCAAGACGAGGCAAAAATTTTACATTAAAAAAAATAAATAAATAAAAAATGTGCCATGCTGAAAAATGTGCCATGCTGTCTATCTATGCTTAATACATTCATGAGCCATGCTGCCACCCCTACCTGCGAAAATGCATAATAGACTAACCCGCCACCCCTACCTGCGAAATAGACTAACCCCGCGCAGGCAAATGTACGGAAGCCGGTGTGGTCATTGAATTTCAGAATGGGTGAACAAAGACACAAGAACCGTCTTATCTGTTCCCCTCCTTGAATCTTTTACTGTTCTTTATTCATTTATGTCGCCTAATCTCATAACTTTGTAAATTTACGGAAGCTATCCTTGTTTAACTACCATTTCTGAAACTCATTACCTTTACTGTGGCTGACAATAAATGAATACTTATTGTAAAAAAATATGATTGTTGAAAATGGTCCCCACTTTGTTGGTTTAGGTAAATTCAGTAATTGTTGCTGTTCATCTGTCGTAGATATTGAATATATTCTTACTGCATTGTTATTGTTGTTTTAATATCATTATTAATGTTAAATACTAGCCTCTCACTAGGGGTAAATTATCAATCTTTTTTTCTTCTCGTATAAGGGACGAAAAAAATAGGAGGGCCCGTATGCAAGTTACGCACGTTAAAATCTTCTGGCAGTTGGAAATCGTGAAGAGTAGACCATTCGGCTGCTGCCCTGGCAAAATTTACAAAACTAGGACAAACCTACCCGCCATAACATTATTTATAGAATGTGTAATTCCTGTATACACACACTGGAATCCTCGCCGGTGCTACGGATTTCGTCCACTGTGCTGAGATCCTCCTCAAAGGGAGGAGATCGGCGTACTGATGGAGTACATAAGCAATGAAATGTAATGAAACAAAAATCGTTTAGGCAGTAATGTATTGACAATACATTGTACAGAATTAAAACATCTTACATAATATCGTGAAACTTAACATTCTCATAATTCCTATTCGACAGTGACGTCACCTGACTTACCTTAATCCATTCGAGGTTGATGTTACCCATTTACACAAAGATTTCATGTTCCTGTTTAATGTTGAAGTTTTTAAGCAACACTTTCATTAATTTACTATCAGTTCTGTACATTACTCCATTGAGACTGATTGACATATGAACATAAAATCAACAATTAACCTTTCTCTTGCAGAAAGACGCAAGAACAGGGATGTTATTGTAGGCTTACATAGAGGTGTACACACACACACACATATATATATGTTGTGTCTGCATAGTGGCTTTTTAATGCTGTGATTTTTTTCATGTGAATGTTGTTCCTGTGATTTGTATTCAGTAGCTGTATTTCCTACAATCGGATCGGACACTGTGAGAAAACCAGCTGATAACATCACAAAGCAACCCTTTTCTGAAGTTCACGCGGTAAGAATAAACAGAAAGAAAGCTAAAAAAAAGTAATAATGCATGAAGAAGTGAGTTAGACATCGACAAGTAGGCAATAAAGAAGTCATGAAAAGATCTGGAAGGCGATAGCACAGGATAGGAAAGGCATGTGTGTATTAGTTGAAGGCATGTGTGTATTAGTTGAAGGCATGTGTGTATTAGTTGAAGGAATGTGTGTATTAGTTAAAGGCATGTGCTCCACTGGGGCTAAATGGTAATGAAGAAGTAGAAGGAAACAGAACAATGTCCAGTACGTCGTGTAAGAAAACTACCTGCAACAGGAAAGCCTTGGCAGTAGCAATTACATTTTGTTGTTGTTGGTCTTATCAGTCTGAGCATTCGATCGGTAATGTGGTTAGAGCGCTGGCCTATTGCGGCGAAGGTGCCGAGCCGACAGACGGTGCCGTTACGCTCAAGTCTAACCAGGTGTAAATGGGTACCCTGACTCTGCTCTTGAGTTAGGGAAGGAAAAGGCAGCGAGGGAGGGAAATGGTCACCCCCACCTCTCGATGCTGGACCTAATGTAGTGAAGTCTCTTACACTTCACTTCCCTAAGGCAGTATCTACTATGGGACTACCTTTATCCTTTTTTGTAACTTTATCAGTCTCCTGGATAGAATATCAAAGATTCGAGAAATCTAAAAACATGATCAAGAAGAGGGCTTGGCAAAGACAACGAAAAGAAGAAAGGAGAGATACCGAAGGAAAAAAAAAAAGTAGAAGAAAAACATAAAAACGGTGATGATGAATTATTATCCACGTTTTATTGGGACTCCATTACTTTTTCCGACGTCATGGAATGCAAGTACCAGTCAAGGTAACCTATTGTCTTAAATCCTAATTTTTCATGCAGCACCAGCGAAGCCTTATTGGTGTCAAAGATGGCAGCCAGGATTGGTCGGTTTTCTCGGAAAAACTTTTGAGCGAGAAGACTAATGACGCAGCTTGCAAGACCAAGACGTCTGAAGTCTTCTCTCACGTGTAAGAAGGCCGAGAATCCAAATTCGTGTTCCAGTTCGAAGGCTACACAGTTGCCATTCCTGTGAATGTTGTGTAAGAAAGATATATTAAAATATGTGTCGCTTACACATAGATGCATAGATCCACCTCACTCCAGTACACAAATTAAACATACAATACAAACTTGAAATAAACTACGTTGTGTTTCCCAGACAGGCGAGCACTTTTTGTGTTTTTTATGCCGTCTGTCCATATTAATTTCAAAATTTAAGCATAACAAACATGATGTGCGAACAGTGCGCGTTCTAAGAACCACAATCACTTACTTTTGTAGATACCACGGTTATCGTACTTAATTATTGTTTTTCTTGCGTGCTCTCTGTAATCATCCTTGGAAACAAGTGTCGCAATCTTTTTGTTTCCTGTTTTGAATTTTATATAGTTTATAAATGAGCTGTGTTTACTTTCGGGCAGGAAACACAAAAATAAGAATCTTCATCTCAAATGTCAAGTCAGTCCTATTGTATGGCTCTGAGACATGGAGAACAACAAAAACAACAACCAACCAAAAAGCTACAGACTTTCATAAATGGGTGCATGCGTAGAATAGAAGGATTAAAATGGTATGACAAGGTTACCAATGTGGAACTGATGACAATGAACCAGACAAGTGCCAGTGGAACAAGAGATGAGAAGAAGACGATGGCGGTGGATAGGACACACACTGAGGAAATCTTTTGATAGCATTACAAGGCAGTCCTGGAATGGAAACCCATCAACAACAGACTGATAAGAGCAAGACTAAGAGGGAGGTTCACCAACACCACAATTATACAATGCTATGCACCAACAAACGACAGCGATGAAGAGATCAAGGACGAGTTCTATCAACAGGTACAAAAAGAAATAGAAACTACACCCAGGTACGATCTCATTATAGTAATGGGAGACCTAAATGCGAAAGTGGGAGCACACACTAATTATAAGGAAAGAGTAATGGGGAAATGCGGCAGTGGAACAGCATATGAGAATGGGGACATATTAATAAGCTTCTGCAGTATTAACAACCTGGTCATTGGAGGAACACTTTTTCCGCACAAGGAAGTGCACAAGTTAACATGGGAGTCACCAAACGGACGAGACAGAAACCAGATAGATCACATAATGATCAATTGCAGATGGAGACATGCACTACAAGACGTGAAAGTAAGAAGAGGCGCAGATGTGGGAAGTGATCATCACCTAGTAGTAGCAAGACTGAAAGTGAAACTCAGAGCTGCTGGACCAGTTGCAGTCAAACAGAAAAGATACAACATCACGAAACTGAAGGATCCCTGACCAGAAAAGCTTTCGTGGTCGATGTAAAGAGAAGATATGAGTTTATCAAAAGCCAGGAAAGATCAGAGACCGATGATGTTGACCAGAGATTCAACACCATCTCAACAATATACAAGGAAAGCAGCGTGTCATGCTTGGGATTCCAGGAAAGAAAGAGCCAAGACTGGGTAACACCAGATACGCTAAACACCATAGCGAAGAGAAAGGAAATGAAAAGAAAGAAAACAGAAGCTAAGTCTCCCAGATTAAAGGCAATATATAGTGAACAGTACAGTCAGCTGGACAAGGAAGTTAAACGTCAAACCCGTGCTAACAAAAGGACATTTCTGGATGACCTTGCAAGACAGGCAGAAAAGGCAGCACTGAGAAATGAACAAAGCACAGTATACAAAATAACTAAAATCATCAGTGGAAAACGAGGTGCAAACAATATTACATTAGTAAGAGATAAGCAAGGAAATCTCATCACAACAGTAGAGGGACAGGAAACAAGATGGGCAGAGCATTTCAGAGAAACTCTGAATAAGGAACCACCAGAGACACAATTGAATGTTCCTGAGGCTGAAAATGATCTAGATGTTAATACAGACATCCCACGAAAAGAAGAAATCATCATAACAATCAAAGGGTTAAAGAATGGAAAGCAAAGTGGAATCAATTTGTTGTTACCCTACAAGACGCCACCAGGCGTAATTGCCACTGACTGCTTTGACGGTCGGCGGCTAAGGATCAAGGAAGAAGAAGACAAGGCAGTCCTGGAACCCCCAGGGCAAGAGAGGCAGAGGTAGACCAAGAAGCACACGGAGAAGAGAGCTGGAAAAAGAGGTGAAAATGATGAGGAGAGCGTGGAAATAACTTGAGATGATGGCACGTGACAGGAGGACTTGGCATGTGTTTGTTGAAGGCCTATGCTCCTTGCGTAGCGGATGGTTGTGAATGAATCAACTATCAATCATGTTTTTTTTTAAAAAGGGGGTGAGCGAGAGATGATGATTTTTGCTTATGGAGTGATGGTTTCTGTAGATATTTGTTTTAAATGCTGGGCTTGCCCGCATACAAGATAAAGTAAATAATAACTCTATTATTATTCAGGTTCCTCGGCTAGTCTGATCTTGTTGGCTATGTGGAAACTATCGGATAAACTTCTATTTTATGCAGACGTAATATGTCTAACAAATTGGCTACAGCTAAGAAAATTGGTAGATAGCGTAAATCTACACATTCATACTTGAAATAAAAAGAAAAATATAATTTTATATTTATATAGTAGGAGCCGCGGTAGCATAGTGGTTAGTGCACTGGCTTCCTAGCGCAGTGGTCTATGGTTCGATCCCCAGATGAGGCGGAAAATTTTTAGGCCACAAACGGCTTCTGGGTCGACCCAGCCCCAAATGGGTACCAGAGCAACTCTGGGAAGGTTAAGGCGGCCGGCGTGATGCCGACCACATCACCCCTCGTGTGCCGACGGTCAAGATAATATGGGCCTAACACCATATTCCCAATATGCCTCAATGGGCGTGTAACGGGTTCCTTTACCTTTACCTTTTTTATATAGTGGTGAACGTAAGGAGCCTGGGAAAAAATGAAACTTGTCACTAGAAGCACTTTAACTAGGAGTGCTTGTGTGAGTAATTAATTTCCAGAATTTTCTATACAGCTATAGACATAGTTTAAAAAAAAATTCTTTTAAATATAACCTGCACTTATATTCAAAATAGTTAATATTTAAAATACATTATATTCATTGAATTTACGTCGTCAACGTTCTATTTTGTACAAGTACATATGAGTCATCACCATCACTATAACTGCCATGCTATGGACTCCAGAAGGAAATCGAAAGCGAGGCCGGCCAAAAAGTACCTAGCAGACAACTGTGGGGGCAGAGCTGGGGCACCGCACAAAGGAGGGCTGCTGACCGAGCAAAGTGAAGACAATTTGTTGCTGCCCTACAAGACGCCACCAGGCGTGATGGTCACTGATAGCTTTGTCAGCCAGCAGCCAAGGACCAAAGAAGAAGCAGATAAACCTGGTAACGGTAATAACGGCTAAATATGAGTTCTGTGTATTATATTGTGTTTAAGATGATTCATTTTCTAAAATATCCGTTATGTCTTGCACACACCCCCCCCCCCCCCCCCCCCCCCCCCCCCCCCCCCCCACACAGAAAACAAGTCGTTGAGTAAAAAGGACTTAGAGCGGCCGTACCATACTAGAAAACAAAAGAAATCTTCGTAGATCAGAATGATTTGACGAAGTTGTAAAAAAGGATGTCCATATACATTGGGAAAAAAATAATAAATGTGGTAGATGTGATTTAGACTGACCTGTCGAAGATTCCAACAGTGTGAAGCGACTCTAGGACTGCTCTGATGTAAGACTGCGTGTACTTTCTGCGATGGGGCCATGTGGAAGTGATATACTCTGAATGTAGATGTGGATCAAGGGGTCGAACTTCGAATCCTTCAGGAACTGCTCTGTAATTTAAGATGAAAACTAACTATAAAAAAACTGGCATAGAGAAATTGGTGATCGAAATCAATCATTGTTCCTGACTTTCGTGAACTGAACGTAATATTTCATTGATCGGAGAGACGTATTTAACTCTGTATATCACTTGCCCTATCTTTTCATAAATACGTTTTTTCCATCTTTGTGTCCATTATATTATGTCTTCTCCACGTCTTATTTTGTCCTCATCTTTGATCATGTTGGATGCATGTCACTGGTAAGTTTCGCACGGCCTCTTTTGTTGAGTGTGCTGCCTATCTCCTCCACTCACGGTTTTCTTGTCTGTTGCTCAGCCAATCTTATTAGGCTCTGTCACAAAGAGACAAGAACTGCATTTATTTCGTTACCTAACACATTTCTTCACACGATGAGTGTAAGTCCACAAACTAGTCATATTTGTCTACAGTGTTATCTGATTATTATTGTTGTTGTTGTTGTTGTTGTTGTTGTTGTTGAACTAGGGCTGCTGAGCTTCTCGCTCTTTAGCAGCCAATACCAAGTTGAAGACTTCTTGGTATTATCTACACTGTAGATATAGGCTTTTCCTGTGGCTTTTCTGCCATTCCGAAATGTGTTGAGTTGAAGTCATGAGCTCCAGTTTCTCCAGCTTGGCTTGCATTTAAAGGATCGTCACATCTGGTCTCAAGCTAGGAGTAAGAAGTGTGTGGCATACTGTGCATTCCCCACCATCCAAGGGGGCTCTCCAACTATGCAGAACTAAAATACTGTGCTCTGGTTCTGGGCTCTCCCAAGGAATTGTCACGTCCTGCACAGAGCCAATCTCAGCTTCCCCTGCCAATCACTGGGTCCATAGTGAGATCCTTCTACATGCAGTTAACCAAGTCAAAGCCAAAGAATTACGCCTGGGGCTCAAGTGACTTCTCCAAGCTTAGTATGCAATGCTGGGTTCTCAACAGGATCACCACAGGGGGAATCCATGGAAGCGTGTGGATGTTTTCAAGAGTCAATGAGAATGTAATTAGCCTCACAGACATAGGTTCACTTCCACGTACGTATATTGTAGCATTGTGTATAGCTGGTGGTCATATAAGGATGACTCCAGATATGCCTCCATGCATTTATCTGTCACCCACGTTGTTCCTCGCATATATTAATGACATATCAGAGAATATTCCAAGAAGAACTCACAATGCCTCCTTTGCAGACGACTTAGCGCTGTGGATCTCAGAGGAATATATCACTACGGCAAACATTCGGATGCAGCATCATTGGAGGAGTGAGCCAAGGCATGGCTAGTAAAGATAAATGAAGGGAAAACATCATTCACAGTGTTTTCTCTCTCAAACAAACTACAGATCTCCAAATTGGTGCTAAATGGGAACAATCTACATCTGGATGAAAACCCAAACTCCTAGGCATTACCTTTGATCGCCGCTTGACTTAGAAAACCCAGATTGAAAAAAATCAATACAAGAGCAAGGCAGAGAATGGCAGTAATAAAAACACTTGCTGGCACGGGTTGGGGAGCAGACGAGAGAGTACTAAAGAAGCTATATACTGGGCGAGTGAGACCAGTCTTAGAATATGGCATTGCAGCATGGTCAACGGCAGCTAAGTCGAACTTTGACAAAATAAACAGAACCCAAAACCAAGCATTGAGAATCATAACAGGGGGCATGAAGTCAACACCCATTGACGAGTTGGAAAAGATTACTCACCTCCAGCCTATGGAGGATAGATGAGGCAGCAGAGCCCAGCAACAAGCCGAGAAATTCAGAAGGTTGATAGACCACCCAATGCACCAGAGAATAAATGGACTTGGAAGGCGAAGACTGAAGCGAAGCAACTTTGTAGTGACAGTCAAACCAAAGATGAGAGCAGACACCATAAACGCAATATCAACAGCTACGCCAATATGTACTGCACACAAGCTACCAACTTGGAAACAACAGTGCTTCCCTGAAATGATAGAAAACGTTCCTGGTATTGAGAGAAAGAACAGCCAAAATGAAACAGAAAGGAGAGTCCTAACCACAAAATATATAGAGAAACATTACCCAAGCACACCTGGATCCATGCATACACAGATGGATCAGCAACTAACGCAACAGAAGATGGGGATGGAGGAGTCTTCCTGAGCTTAAGCAATGGCACACAAAAAAAAGATAGCAGTCGCAACAAGGAAATTTTCAAATAACTTCAGAGCAGAGGCAGAGGTCCTAAGAACTGCATCAGAAATTCAAATGACAGAAGAAAGCTCAGAGAGACCAGTAGCTATCTTCTCTGATGCACTGTCAGTGATTACAACGCTGAAAAGTCAGAGTAATGCTGAACTGGATGACCCAAGAGTAACACTTCACAGACTATGTCAGCAATACAAAAGAGTCGTGATACAGTGGATCCCTTCTCACTGCAACATCCCTGGAAATGAAGAGGCTGATAGATTGGCAAAGGAAGGGGGAAAGCTTTCTCAACTTGACACAAACATAACTTACGAGGAGGCCAAGAGTTTTATCAAGCGCAGGTACAGGCACAAGTGGGAAGAAGAGCATCCAGGCATCACAAAAAAATGATCCGTATTACCAGCTCAGCAGAAGTGAACAAGTGGTAATCTTCAGACTTTGCACAGGTCATAACAGATTGAGATACCATCTATTCAACAAATTAAAGATAGGAACTACTGATGAGTATGACTGTGGCACCGATAAAATGACTGCCGAACATCTGCTTCAAAGGTGCCCAACATATGAGGAACAGAGAAAACGCATATGGCCATCACTAGTACCACTCCTGGATCAGATCTACGGAGATATCAACAGCCTCAGGCCGACCACTGCTTTCTTTGAACTTATGCAAGTTGACATCTGAGGGCGAACGAAGAAGAAGAAGATCATTAACATATACATACTTTTAACGTAACACCGCTTTGGTGAAAAACTACATTTGAAGCGTTATTCGAACCCAGTGGAAAAACCATTAATTAAAGAAGTATATGGCTGTCGTAGATTTGCGATAGGTGAATTAAGACTTGGTTTGGTCCCTTCTGAATAGCAATAGAAACAAGTGATAGCTCAGTGGGAGATGATAAAATAGAAATAGATTTCACGAGTGAGATGGAAGAAATATATGAAATTTGGTATACCATAAAAGAGTCGCTCACGCCTGCTGTCTCTCTGTTCATTCATCGGGGCCCTGACATACATTCTTACCTACAATCGCGCTGTTGTTCGCCGTGTGGCGCAAACTTTAGGACACCCACACACTTTAATCTGTCTTTCTTTTAATGAAGCGGATCCTAGCTCTGCAGATTTTGGGTTCATCCAATGTTCCGGGGAGCGTCCTCTTCATGCGAATATTTTTCAGACTAAGGTTAGTGTCACTTCGATCACGAGGTAAGAATTAGTTTTAAGCGGGCTCACAGTGTCAGAATCACGAGGTTTCCACTACTTAGGAAAAATGTCAGGTTTGTAACTTCGATCAAAGGTAAAATTCTTGGTCACACCACAATTTGTCAACAATGTCGGAAAGGTTATTGATTGTAATATTTTACTTGCCACACGGGCTGAAATGCACTTGAGGTTTTTCTCAGGAAGAATTAAGTCTGGCTCGATAGGCCCATTACTTCATTTAATCTTAAAGTTCATGTAATGGGTACTCTGTCGTTCTGGATGCCAACGCCAGACAGGTTTTACTTTATACACCCAAGTCTTTAAGAAAAAAATGTTTTTTGTTCTTCACAGATATTTCTCAGTACTTAAACGCTGGTAGAGTTGGGCTACTCCAGTTTCACTGAATAAAGAGAAAACAACATATAAAATACTTATTGATATGGTCTTTTTTTGGTCACCACGTTAATAAAGCTGGTATTGGTGTAGATGGTCAACTCAAAACCGACACAGTGTTGGGCATACAGGTCACCTTGTCCAAAACGTAAAGAGGCCCCGACAAGGATGTAATGTTGACTATGAGTGTTGATGTTAGTGTCAATACGCGAATGCATGGATTGTTCTGAAAAGTTGACTAGAAGATCAAACACTCACTCACACGTAGCTAGAAGTTAATGATGCAGACTACTGTGGTCGTTTCATACTGTTTAATTGGACACACACTCTTGGACAGTACGGGTATAGTTACAGGAAAACAGGTCAACATATATCATCATACTGTTGATCAGTGGTCTACAATCTTAAGTTGGCATTCCTGTTGAAGAACATTACAATGGAACGACCGTAGACAAGCACTTAGATTTCCACTGTTTATAAATATAATCATCAGGCCTTACTGACCGATCATGTCAGTTAATAAATAATGTTCAAGCATGACTCCTAGACAGAACCTCTTTTCTAGCGAAGATTCCTTTATGTAAAGTTCAGCAAATATTTCTGGAGACAATGTTAACCCACCAGTATTGGGTTTTCTTTATAACTGTGATCTCTTAATCATCACCTGATAATAAGGGGCATCCCTGTTCTCTGATCGATGATCGACAAAAAATAGGATCCAAAATGGCTTCTGGTTCCAGTGAACATTACTCACTATACAGATTCATAGTACAGCTTCAATAAAGGCTTTGTTCATGAACACAAATGTTTCTACAAGAATCAGCATATTCTTTCATCATAACTGCTGCATACAATCATATTCAGTGCTGCTAGGTAACATGTCATCCCGACATATTGATATAGATAATCATCATGTAGACGTCTGCCCATCTAAGCCTAGCAAGGAAAAGTTCAGCAAAAAGTTCTTTTACCTGGGCATGGGAAATACACTAGCAGAACACATACGCCCTCTCCTGGCGTTACAGAATAAACACTGGGGAACTCATAGACTTAATAATCATATCAGAAACTATCTTCTTCCCCATAATAGATCACAGAATCAGCAAACTTCGGACTGGTCTCCGACATGGCCTTCACCAGTCTCCATCATCACGGAAGACCCTTTTTCGTATCCGCATGCGCAGAAACTGCCTGACCCCAAAGTTCAGTACAAGGAAAAATAGTCCCACTTAGACATACAAAGATATCACGATATAAGACCGAATCGTCTTAAACAGACAAGGAGTAAACATAGACTCGGACCGTAAACATTCCTGCATAAACCTAAGCAAGAACAATCTGTTTCTGGCCCAACAAGGAACAGACCAACAAAATCCGGATTCATACGCCAAATTCGATATTCAGGGGAGATAAACCATATAACAAAAGTATCAATCACTCACGGGTGATATATCTTTGGCCAGGAAAGCATCCTGATTTTCAAAACAAATACTTTCCCTCAGACAAATAAATATTAAAATAACTACATACATTGCCACCAGTAATCTGTTGGTAACACTTATACATACTATTCCTCGGTTATAACTTACATTATAACTGCAAGCGTAGAGCTTGTCTTATCATTTAAAATCTCCCGTGACAGAAGTTATATTCATAAAATCAATCATCATGAATTAGAAATACATACTTATTTCGTCAATACTCAATGATGAATCAGTGCAGTTATAAGTTAGTTTAAAATATTCTCGACTGATTACTAGCAGTTTAATTAAATTCATCAATAGCCGAATGAGTTTAAGCTAGAAATTATAATTTATTCTGCTTTCCACTGTAACATGTCGACTAGCGAATATAACAGACTTATAAATTAATTTACTTCTGCATAGAAATCTAACTAGTAAAATGAAATAAGCGATTATCACTGAATCACTCAACACAATTAGATATATGTATATTACCTCCACACAGAACTACAGGCGATCGCACAAACTTAGAATTATACGCTGATATATATTTGAAGACTAGAAGCTCGGCAAATTGTCGAAACAAACTGAGAAACTTCGCTATACAGCTTATTCTTTTACAAGAGCGACCTGTCTACTGCGAATCTGGAGAACTGAATGAAGTCAAGTTTAAACTCCGGGTAAGATATCCGAAAACCCGACAAAGGATCCCACGTTATTTCGAAAATCCGAAAATAGTCTCCTCTTCCCGTCTTAACACTTAACACATACTTAGACGCTGGCCATAACTATCAAAACGTGTCTTGACACCCACTACGACACGTCTCATTTCTGAGCTATGCATGAGGGCGCCGTTCACACCTCACGCCGAGAACTTAGCCGAAGAAAACTCTCGTGACAGATGAAAATGTAGACAAATGTCTGCTCTCTATGTCTGACGGAATGAATTCTCACACTATTTCGTTCAACATCCAGGGACTGACATATTACGCAATAAAATGCGTTTCTAAATGAGAAAAGAAACAGGCGAAAGTTAGAATGGGAAAATATATTTTGTCGCAAACGAACGACTGCGAAAAACAAGAAAAGGATAAAAGAGCGATAATGAAGTAGAGGACACGGGTAGAAAAGAAAAGAATATAGAAAATTTATTGATCATAAATCTCTATGCGACAATGGCCCCGCATGTGCCGGCCCATCGTTTTTTCCTCACTGTATAAAATGGTATCATTAAAGTGATGACTTTGTTTACTTGTTTTATACAGACATTTGCTGCACTAAATTACAGCACAAGAGCTGATAATTAGTCTCATACAGCTGATAATTAGTCTCATAGAGCCGATAGTTAGTCTCATAAATTTCCTGCTGATAATTAGTATCATAGAGCTGATAATTATTCTAATAAATTTACCTGTATTAGTTATACGGCGTCTGTGGCCTAATGGATATGAACGCAGTTTCATAATCCAGATATACCAGGTTCGAAACCTGCTGCAGGCGGTTTGGTAGCAGATCGCTTTATGTGGATTTTTAACAATGGTATAAGCGCCGTACCGTTCAGAAAGCAATGGCAAACTACTGAATGAAATAATTGCCTAGAAAAATCACAAACAGCCAATAAAAGCTGGGGTTGATTGCCACGTCCTGTAAAGGATAAGCAACTAACTATTAGTTATACACCACCTCTGTTCGACATAAATCTAGAATGATCGTTTCTGTCTAGATTCTAAATAAATATTAGACAAACATAAAGGTATGTTTTCAGGCCTCGGGTTTCCCTTCCTTATATGTTATAACTGTCTAGATTCTGTTTAGCACCCTTGACGTAATAACCCGCAAGACTCCCCCTTATATATAATTGCCTTTGCGGTAATACTATGTCCCATTTTCCCCACCATACTAGCAATCTTTTCGTGGCGCATTTTCCGGAATATGAGGGTCTCGAAATTAAAAACTGCCTATTGAAATGGCGTGCACTATGTTTCCATTTTTAATAATGGTGGATGTTTGAGAAATATTCATTCCTTCCTTTAAAAAAAAAAAAATAATTTGGACATAGTTTCTGAAATTGACCTCATTTGTATTTCGGGTATTCATGAATAAGCATCTTATATTTATATTTAGCAGTAGATATTGAATGGAGTTCATTACATGTCTAGTAACTTGGCCGATTTGGTCACTCAGGTCGATGTGTCCTTAAAGCATATGGCATAAAATTCTTTGTCGGAGTCTGGACTATTTTTACCGACTTCGACTCCACTAAAAATATGACCGACTCCACAACTCCGAATCTGTTAAAAATGATCGACTCCACAACTCCGAATCCGTTAAAAATGACCGACTCCACAACTCCGAATCCGTTAAAAATGACCGACTCCACAACTCCGAATCCGTTAAAAATGACCGACTCCATGACTCCGAATCCGTTAAAAATTGCCGACTCCAGGAATCCGTTAAAAATTACCGACTCCACGAATCCGTCAAAAATGTACGACTCCACGACTCCGTTAAAAATGACCGACTCCACCAATCCGTTAAAAATGATCGACTCCACGACTCCGAATCAGTTAAACATGACCGACTCCACGACTCCGTTAAAATGACCAACTCCACGGCTCCACGAATCCGTTAAAAATGACCGACTCCACGAATCTTTTAAAATTGACCGACTCCACGAATCCGTTAAAAATGACCGACTCCACGAATCCGTTAAAAATGATCTACTCCACGTCTCAGAATCCGTTAACATGACCGACTCAACGACTCCGACTCCACAGCCCTGGTTTTTTTTTAACTTTTAAAAGACAGAGACAAGTATCCGTGGGTCAATTTTCCCAGGGGTTCGTGACAGGAGGTCAATTTTCAGAGTCGGTATATATGATCAAAGGTTCTTTTTTCACCTTGTCCCAATCTTATATACCAGGGGTCGGCAAACTACGGCACGCGTGCCAAGCGTGGCACGTGGAACGATTTTCAATGGCACGCTGAATGAATTAAAATACTGTACAGTATATGATCTCATTTTAAAAAAATTGAATTTTTAATTAAATAGAAGCATATAATTCTTTTAAAGCTATACCCGTTTTCACAACCCTTCAAAACGAAAGTTTTTAGACATTGAAGGTAAGAATGTGCCACCTGATGCAAACTAAAGGCCTGATCATACTATACTGCACGCAAGTCTTTGTTTTTACGGACCGTTTCCGAGAACAAACATTCTTCAACGAATTTCAAGGGGAGTGGTTATACTTTGCGGTGCCCGATAGTCTGGCGTCTACCTGCTACCGTAATTTGCAGGATGAGATTCTTGAAAAGAATCCCAAGCGAATTTTGACGGGCAAGCGGAGACGTAACATCATAATTACGCAATAGTATCTGGCTAGCGCCTGGACGAGCGTATTTATTTCGTTTTCGCTCGCAGTTTTTGACTCCCAGTGTGAGTTTGGAGCAACAATGACTGACCTCGACGAAGTTATATTTCCGTCCTATCCTTCCCCTCTCTCCCGACCACCACCACCTCTACAGTTCTCTCGGCTGTCGCATACTCATGCCCGTACAGTCCGTTGACCGAAGCACAAAAGTTGGTGTTGTTATTAAGTAATGCGGTGCCGTTAAAATGACTCAAAAAAAGAAAAAAAAAACTTGATATACGCTCGTTTCAAGACTTTTGGACAAACGAATATGGATTCATACAACAAAAGGATCGTGCTGTTTGTGCTTTATGTTATGAAAGTGTCGTGTGCCGTACGTCAAGTGTACAAAGACACTATCAAACCAAACATCAGTCCATGTTTAAAAACTCTGAGGAGAAAAGTGAAGCCATAAAAATGCCTGTTTCTGGCTACAAAAAATAAAGTAGTATTTTTAGTCAAGTAATTGGAACCAAAAATAAAGCTACAGAATGTAGTTACAAAATTGCACAGTGTGTGGCTTCGAAGGGCAAACCTTTCACAGATGGAGAATACATCAAGGAAACTTTTTTGAGCAGTGCTAAAATTTTGTTTAGTGATTTACCAAATAAAGAAACAATACTGTCTCGGATTCGAGAAATACCGGCTTCTGCGAGATCAATCGAGAGGCGCATAACTGATATGGCTGAAAATGTAACGGTAAAACAAACAACCGGGTTACAACAAGCTGTTGTATTTAGTGTCGCTCTTGACGAAAGTGTCGATGTGAATGACGTGGCGCGCCTAGCTATAGTTGCGCGATATTGTGACAACGACCGTATTTATGAAGAACTGTGCTGCTTGATACCTTTTGATGGTACACCCAAGGGAGAGGACATTATAACTGCATTTGTAAGCTATTTCGAAAATCAGAACATTAACATGAATAAAATATTATGTGTTACTACTGATGCCGCCCCTGCATTTGTCGGAAAGAACAAAGGATTTGTTAAACTTCTTGAGGATCGTATTGGACGTCAAGTATTGAGCTTCCATTGCATTATACACCAGGAGAGTTTGTGTGTGCGAAGATTTCGTCACTATCCTTGAACTCTGTATGGAAACTGTTGTCAAGATATTTAACTTCATAGTTTTTCTCGCTCTTCATTGACCCACAGGCAAGTCAAATCTCTTCTACAAGAAATGGAGAGCGCATATGCGGACCTCCCGCTGTACAGCAATGTTCGTTGGCTTAGTCGAGGTAATGTTTTGAATAGATTTGTATCATGTCTAGAAGCAATCAAGGTGTTTCTTGATGAAAAAGAACATTTCCCGGAATTGAATGACGAGGACTGGCTGTGCAAGCTGATGTTTCTGGCTAACATAACTACAAATCTGAATGAATTAAACTTGCGTTTACAAGGGCAGGGTCAAACAGTACTTGATCTTTTTGAGCACTGGAAAGGATTTGCGTCAAAATTAGACACATTTTGCAGAGATATTACCACTAACACATACAAGTACTTTCCAAACGTAAAGGCTCATTCAAATCGATTTTACTGTCAACAGAGATGAGCTTCAGAAATACGTTGAAGCGCTCAAATGAGAGTTTGCTAAACGAGGTCAAGACTTCAAAATTCAAGGGCCCATGTTTTCTTACCTCATCAAGCCTGACTTAATTGATCATACTAACATCCCATTTGACCTATCTCTTTTCGAGTGGATGGATGTTGACAATTTTGAAATGCAACACATCGAATTCAAGGCATCAGAGTTATGGACGATACAATTTGTAGAATTGCGAAAAACTCTTGAAGGAAGTTGCTTGGAAAAGTCAGCTGCCATCCTCAACTGCTGGACATCCCTGCCTGAAGCGTTCACCTGTTTGAAGAAAGTTGCATTTGCTCTACTTTCGGCTTTTGGGTCAACTTATATATGTGAACAAATTTTCTCACACATGAAAGCTGTTTTAAGTCCACAGAGAAGTTGCCTAACACCTGTGCATTCAGAAGCCTGTGTGAAGCTGAAATTGACAAAATACACACCTGATATTGAACAATTAACCAAGGAGAAGCAAGGACATGGGTCCCATTAATTGATTAATGACTCAGATCAATAATAATCAATGATTACTCATATTAAAATTTTAATAACGTGTTTTATGTTTGGTTTATTTAAGGGGGCATATACACCCAGAAAAAGACAAAAAAGGTTATTTTTGATTTTCATATAATAATTGTGTTTTAAATATTTATAAGCCTTTTTACTTTGATATTCTTTTTGAATTATGTGTTTATCTGTAATAGTTTATGAGTTATCAATGTTCAAAGAGAATCGGATAAGTGTTTTAACATTTTAAAAACTAAACTTTAACGAAAACAGGGCTTGCGATTCACAGTTCCGGTGATATTTTCTACAATTTTAAAGCTATAGCCTTCAAATTTTGCACACTTATAGCCCATGTTATCCTTTATGGCATGAACCTCCACTTTTTTCTTACATGGTATAGAAACAGAGATATTGCTATACAACGAAAAAATTTGTGCTATTTAAAAGGGTCATATTGCAAGAGCCATATCTACAAAACTCATTGGGGTAGACATTTTTGGGTGGTTCACGCCATAGGTAGGGATGTTATGCACATCATCTGCTGGTTTGGCATTCTTTGCACCTTTTATGTGAGTGAAATTCATTCCCAGGTGCACTGGGGGTTTTCCTTTCTTTTTTTTTTTTCATCACTTCATGTTAATTAATTATTTTCACATAAAACATTAAAATTTATAAAGTAAACTTTGTTCATCATAAAATATAATATCTCTTGTAACATGTGGCCAAATTTTATGTCAACAAGTTTGTTAGTTATTTTTCTGTTAATTTTTTAAAAAGATAACCCATTTCTGGGTGGGTGTTCCCCCTTAATTGTTTTGTTCTTCAAACTATTGGACTTTCTGTCTTTACAAAATATACATATGGCAATTTTATTATAAAATTTCAAACTAATGTGTTCAGAACTTAAATTTTGCAAAACATAATATTTGTATTGATATTTGTTCCTATTTATATTAAAATATTGAATAATCTACAAAGAATAGAATAGTTATTTAATGTAGCGGAAACATGTTAATACAAGATCATTTTTAAATTGTTTCAATAATTGTTGTATATAAAAGTATGGTGGACTTAGGTTGGCACGCTGAGTGACTTTGCAACATTACTTCGGCACGACACTACTAAAAGTTTGCCGACCCCTGTTATATACTGTTCAAAAAAAGAAACGCATAGCTATCCGAGGGTGCGTTTTTATGAGTTTGTAAGTAAAATTTGGTGCTAGGGTATATAAAAACCAGCCTCAAATGTTCTTTACAGTGTCAAATGCACGTGTTGACCTGAATTGCGTTCGTTTTTGTAATCGTTACAACGCAGTGGTCAATAGTGTTTATGACGCAATTTTTGACCACAGCTCATGTTGCGCGCACGTGAAAGCAACAAAATTTGGGGTGAACACTATTCACTGACTACGCAACGGAAACCCTATAAAAGGATAATGCTACACACAAAAAATTCAGTTCATTTTCAAGCAGACATTTATGGCGTCTCTATCGATAAATTTAAGGAACATTGCTATTGGCCGACTGCATGCAGGCGAAAGTCAAAGTCAGGTTGCCAGGCATCTAAACGTGCATCAGAGTACTATCAGTCGACTTTGGCACCGGTTCCAAGCCACTGGCTCAGTTGAAGATCGGCATCGCAGTGGACGACCCAGAGTGACAACAGCAGCGGAGGATCGCTTTATTCGGCTTCGTAACCTCAGAGACAGGTTTACAACAGCTTCCTCAACTGCCCAGTCATTGCCTGCAGGACGTCATGCGTCTGATCAAACTGTCCGGAATAGACTGCCTGACGCTTGACTTTGGGAACAACGACCTCACCGACCGAGGACCTGTCCTTACGCGCCGCCATCGCCAAAATCGACTTCTTTGGGCCAACCAGCATCGTCCCTGGGCAGCTGACAATCAATGGAGACGTGTCTGGTTTAGTGACGAATCTTTCTTTTTGTTGCAGCGTCATGAAAGACGGCGTAGGGTCTACCGTACGCGAAATGAACGTTTTGCCCAAAATTGCGTTGATGAAGCTCCGCCGCACGGTGGTGGAGGTGCAATGATGTGGGGAATGATCAGTTACAACGGAAAGAGTCAATTGGTGCACATTGAAGGAGGCTTGCATGCGCAACGATACATCAATGAAATTCTTCGACCCCATGTCCTTCCACTTTTGGCTGCCCAAAGGTCTGTGTTTCAAAAGGACAACGCCAGACCCCATTGTGCACGGTTGACCACGCAGTTCCTGACTGCCAACAACATTTTCACCCTTTTCTGGCCATCCCTGTCTCCAGACATGAGTCCGATTGAGCACCTGTTAGATGAGCTGCATAGACGTGATTGTCGCCGAGATGTTGCTGCAGCCAATCGTCGTGATCTGTTCCAGGCACTCCAGGAAGAGTGGGCAGCCATCCCACAGGCCCACATCCGACGTCTGATCGCATCCATGCCCAGGAGATGCCAGTCGCTGATCGATGCAAGAGGAGGCCACACACCATACTAACGGGAAAGCCCGTACGACAAAAAACTCTCGTGACCCAGATGCAAAACAACTGTCAATTGATTGGTTGAACCCTAAGGTATTCTTGTGTGCAATTTGAACAATTAACTCATTAAATTTAAAAAGTTATTGAATGTCAAAATTATGGCTATGTGTGTGCCTTCAGTAGCTATGCGTTTCTTTTTTTGAACAGTATATTTTATTAATCTTCAATCAATCTCCATTTCAAATATATATAACATCACCTTACTTTTAAAAAAAAATCAGAAAGAACAGACAATGAAACTCTAATAATAATAATAATAATAAATTCTTTAAGCACCAAACACGGCGCATAAGGCAGAAACCAGTGCTCTCCAGGTTGTTCGTTGTGACGCCACTCCTCTTAGCTCTTGCACATTATTTAGGCCCAACTCTAATACTATATGAAAAATCTAAGCGGCAGAAAATTGGTTGTGTCAAACATACGAAAAAGCAGCCGTCCTTTAAGAGTTAATACTACTAAAGGAATATTTTAAAAGATACCCGTACGTTTACAAACCGTGTTGTGAAAACAACAGCGGTTATTTAATTAGTCGAATTTCAGTTCATTGGCATTTTCTCGCGTCCCACATGTTATTTTTTGATAAGTTACCTCATACCTTCATAAGCAATGCATCTAAATAAATAAATGTCCGCAGGAGAATTAGTGCAGTTGTCAGAACACGCCGCAGAAAGAGAACAACATAATTATGTCTCGATACGTTTTGGCGGTTGACTTACTCTTTTTTATTCTTTTCTTTTTTTAAATAATCAGTTGACATTTATTCCTGCACAAATTTCCAGCCCCAAAATGTCGATGTCTCTGTGTTAAATATCTGTGTTTCCATTTTGATGTAATAAGCAATGCCATTCACTGTGGGAACATGTTATATTCCGGTGATAATGTCGTTCCCCCCCCCCCCCCCCCCCCACACACACATAATGCTAAAGCGTTAAATAAATTGTATTTTCGATTGTCTCCCTTTGCCACAGTTCTACTGTAAGGCATGTGAAAGTACGTACCCGAACTGTATTCTAAAGGTGCATTAAAATCACCTTTGTTTTTACTCTCTGTGTAGCTACTTGACGAATGGTGTTGTTTCCATCAATATCTTATTTCTAATTTTCTTTCTTTTTCGTCACAATGAGATATGATACCTTGCCAACTGAATATCTAGCGCTAATAACTAGCGAGAGCAACGTAGCGTATAAACAGGGTGAAGATGTGCTTAGACCTGAAGGTATAGTCCGTTCGGAAATTCGTGCGCACAGAAAATGTCAGTTTTCTCCAAAACTGTTTGTTGTATGGACATGAATTTTTCCATGCAGTCTTAGATTTTCCATGCAGTTAATAATATATTTTTTGCCCTTACAAAACTCATGTCATGTTCGAATTTTCTTCTTTACGTTATATAAAAAACTCTTACTGTTGTCTGGGTTAATTTTTAGTAGTTTTACAGGAAAGTTACAAGATCCGTTAAAAAAATTATTTTTTTTTTAATTACTTACTCGCGACTGTGTACAAAAGGTGCGCACTCGTGCGGACATGTAGTCACTACACTAATTCAAACCAAAAAAAAAAATATTTTTGAATGGATCTTGTAACTTTCCTGTAAAACTAAGAAAAATTAACCCAGACAACGGTAAGAGTTTTTTATATAACGTAAAGAAGAAAATTCGAACATGACATGAGTTTTGTAAGGGCAAAAAATATATTATTAACTGCATGGAAAATCTAAGACTGCATGCAAGAATTCATGTCCATACAACAAACAGTTGTGGAGAAAATTGACACTTTCTGTGGGCACGAATTTCCGAACGGACTATAATATTTTTACTGTACAAACTTTGAGACAGTAGCCCACAAGACTTTCACCAACGAGAACTAGTTCTATGTACATAACAAGACACGAATGACTCAGCTACAACATGCATGACTCGACTCAGATCTCCCTAACGGCGGTTAGGTTACAAAAATTATCAGCGCAGGGAAGAATGATACAGCTGATAAGAAGAGAGAGAGAGAGAGAGACTGTGAGAGAGACATAGAGAAAGGGACAGAGAGAGAAAGATGTATAAATGATAGGCAATCCACCTTGGTTCGATGTCTCCAGGGTATGCAACCATCAGTACAGATCGTGTACGTTTGTGAAAAGTTGTCCCTGTAGCATTGCTGACTTTTTCCAAGACGTCCGTACAAGTAGCTGAGAAAAAAAAAAAAAAAAACACAACAAGGTAACTAATTGGATACACTTATTCTGATGTTTAATAACTGCATGTTTTTGGGAGGACTTTTAAATATATATATATATATATATATATATATATATATATATATATATATATATATATATATATATATATATATATATATATATATATATATATATATATATATATATATATATATATATATATATATATATATATATATATACTGTATATGTTAAGGCAGATTATAATGTATTTTACATGTTGACCACACTTGGTTTTGTTAGCAGTTTAATCTACGCGGTAACAATTCTATCTGGGGCCAACATGATGTATTTTGCACCATTATTAATTATAAGTGAACGCGATGTAAGGTTTACGTCACTAGGTGATTATGACGTAGTATGTTCTGCAGTAATTTATGCAGACCGTTAATCGAGGTCTTTCGTTGTAAGAATCCGTCATGTGTGTGTGTGTGTGTGTGTGTGTGTGTGTGTGTGTGTGTGTGTATATATATATATATATATATATATATATATATACATATACATATATATATATACACACACACACACACACAACCGTGTGTGTGTTTTTTTCATGTGTGGCAAAGCTTTTTGTTTCTTACTATTGGAAGTTTATATTATTGTAAAATCATTTGCAATGTGTAGATGCATATATTACAGCGCTGACATGACCATAGGTCGTATAGGCGAGGAGACGAAAGCTGGAATACGCTGTGGCAACAGAAAAGTTTGAAGGGAACAGGATATAAGAGAAGCGCAAAGAGAGAAAACAGATGACTGACAGTTTTAAATAGTGCCACGTACAAACATCAACATTAGATCTGATAGAAAACATTGGGGACCTGAAGATATGGAGAAGCATGATCGCCTACGCCATCTGGTATCGTAATTGACGAAGAACAAGAATTTTTGACGAGTGAGTTCTGTAAGGGATTTAATTTTTTGCTTGTTTTAATTGTTTAGTGCTTACCTTGCGCAAGAATAGGCTTTGTCCAGTCCAGGAACTCTGGCCGCGTTACCAAATCTTCAAGGTCTGTAGGGTCGGGGCTGAACACGTTTACGTGCTGAATGTGGTTGAAAAAGTCGGGACACTTAAGGAGTACAGAAAGGATAACACGAAAAATAAAATAAATATAGGTGTAAAAATTAAAATAATGTAAACGGAATTTACTAAAACTGGCTGGAAACATTAAAAAGGTTACCTAAACTCGGCATCTAGGTCACTTAGAGATTACTGTTTATCAGAAAGTATCCCTGGAAATTGCAATAGGTGGCAATGAGATGGGAGAGATATTATATTGAAAAGGCTTTTGAAATGAAAAGTTTTGTAAGTTAGGGGTGTTTGTGTAAGAGTGTGCATATGTATGCGTGGAAGTACTCGTAAATATCTACAATATCCATTAAGTTCACCAACCTTACTTTCCGACTCGTCGACTCGTCCCTCGCCAACAGCTCGAATCTCAGGCCATCCTAGTGTGTAAAATGTTGACCCTGGCCATCTTCCGTGCAGTTCTTGGTATATAGTTCCATAGATCTGTATGTGAAGGTACATGTTTTATATTGTTAGAGGTAATTATTTCACTGTACCAGCTTTAAGGTACCATGTCTTGTTGGTGTTTACTTTCTCTGACTAGTTTCTTTTTTTTAACTCTTTCAGTCCAGAGTTATTTTGCACGCTGTGCCAGACTTTTATTGTGGGCAGAATTTTATAGAGTGAAGTGTTCATCTTTCAGTCTAAATTTGTGTGTGAATTTTCCTTTGAACATGTACTTATTATATACCAAACTGTAGGGAAATGGATTGAGAATTGTAATATATAATGTCTTTGGTAGTATTAACACAAGTATGTTCGGTATACTTAAAACATTTTGCATGTAAAATTGAAAAACGCTAAAAAGTTGACTGTAGAATACGATCTTACCAAAGACAAATTACTGTTGTAGACAATAAAACTTTCTTTTTAGTCTTCAAACATCAATTTAATCCATATACAAGTAAAAAAAAACATGCTTATGGCCACAATTAGTAGATTTAGTGTTATTCACACCAGTTTTTCCGTGGTCTTTTGAAAGAAAAATATAAATTATGCAATCGTGCATTACGTAATTTTCAAACAAATAAAGAAGAATAACATCATATAAAAACTTTTTTACTCTTGTTTAATGTTTTAATTGTATCCCTAGCTTCATCTTCTACCAAGAACTAGTGATTAGTTGTTAGGGTAGGTCTAGTTTTGTTGCTTTTTTGATCGGCCAGAATACGACTACGCCTACTCATCAACTAAACCTAGTGTGTCTAGCTTTTCTGCACAGATTCCATATTTTGACAACAAACTGTGACTACCAAACAATCATCATCAATGTCAGCAATGTTTCAAAGTAGTTTGACACAATTATTTGCTTAGGAGACTTAGAAAACGTAAATATAAAGCGTGACATATTTCTCTAGCAATAACAACGAAAAACGCAAACACGCAAATTTTCACAAAAATTTTGATAATAACATCAAAACACGCACATGTTCTGATTAACTACAGTCAAATTAGTTGTTTAGATAATAGCAGAAGTCATTCTATGAGTTTTAATGTATGAACTGCATTAAACGGACGATTTTTAAGGTTTATGCGTGATAAACTAAAAAACCACGCTGTGAGCGTTGCTCTGGCACGGCGTGTTGAATTTTGCAACGCTCAGAGCATTGGTCTGGAGTCAAAGAGTTAAACCTCTATATTTATACTTGTTAAGTTCTTGTTGCACACCACAAAGCGTCCATTATCTTGGAACTTTGTGGTGCTCAAAACGACGTTGCTAAGCGCGTCGTTACGCGTAAGAATTATGACGTGGGTGCTGGCTCACGGCAACTAGGAGAGATCGTTTTGTGTAGCCGGACGAGATACCCGTGTTTTAAAATGTGTTGCTAGTGTCCGTTTAGATATTCATATGTGATATTCTTGCATGTGTCGATATTAGCTATATCTTTATTGGAACCCATGAACAATGTTACTTGTATAATAATGATTATGACTCAATGTGCGGATTGCCAGTTTCACGCATCTTTGACACGGACTATTTTTTAATCTTCATCCTTTCCTAAAAATGAATTTTTCTTTCAAATAAGGGTTTTGTCTCATTTTGGCGAGGCACGTCCCGTTCAACCTTGACACAATGTCGGTCGGTTAAATTAGAGCGCAAACCCAAATATTAAAGACCTTGCGGTCGAATATGCAGTCGTTTACCAAACAAATGATAATTGTAACGAACATAAAACAAAGCACATAGTCATTAATACAAGCTCAATGTTACTATTGTTGATAAGTGTTGTATGTTGATGCCGCAGTCAGCCCCAATAATGTTTAGTGAATTAACATATTCAGAGCGTAGTATGCCAGTATGAAATGGCGATAAATATTGAAAGTTAAAGCCCCTGTGTCGTTCCCGGGGGTCACTGAAGAGAAAATAAAGAACAGGCCTACTGCACTCTCGGGCATGTCGTACAAGGGGAGGGAACAAATATGAGAATGTGAATTGGGCTGGCAATCTTACCGTGTAAAATAAATTGCTACAGAAACGACCAATCACCAGAACATGTGACTGCTTGCTGCAGACGTCCAGTAACTGGACTGTGCTGAAATGTTGTGGTCAGATGATTCTTCTTCTTGGATCCTTAGCATCTGACTGACAAAGCAGTCAGTGGCCATCACGCCTAGTGGCGTCTTGTAGGGCAGCAACAAACTGTCCCCACTTTGCTCGGTCGGTGGCCATCCTTCGTGCCGTGCCCCAACCCTGGTTCATGCTTTGCATCTCAAACTCCACTTTTCTCCGCCAAGCTGTCCTTGGTCTGTCTGTCTGTCTGTCGGTCTGTCTCTCTCTCTCTCTCTCTCTCTCTCTCTCTCTCTCCATCCTTCTGGGGTCCATAGCACAGCAGTTCAGCGTGTGCCCTCAACGATGGCGTGCATGCCCCTCTGTTCGCAAACAGTCCCAAGCCGGAGATGGCACTCGGCCAAAATATTGGTTTTTATTTTTATTTTTATTATTAATGATGAATATAAGTAGTGTGATTACTAAAAAGTATATGACTGTCTTGATATGATTTTTTGAGCGCAGTTTAGATGCAACTTAAACACTTGTACTTACTTACTTAGTCGTCCTTCTTCTACCGCAATGTGTAGAGATTTGGAAGAGAGAGCGCCAGACTATCCTATCGGTTGTCTTCCTCCTGGCCTGGTTCCATTCTAGACTTCGGTCCTTCAGAGATTGTCTAATTTTGTCCTCCCAGTGGACTCTGGGTCGTCCTGGAGGTCTGGATCCTTAGCTCTTAGCCTCCCATACCTGCCGTGGCAGCCGATCTTCTCCCATTCTGCAGACATGGCCAAACCATCTTAGTTGGGACTGTTCTACTTGGGTTTGCAGGGATTGGGTTTTTAGACCTTGTCGTATCGTCTGGTTGCGGACCATATCGCTTCTTGTTACTTCAACCACCTTTCTCAGATATATCATTTCTGAGGTTTCGATCTGACTTTTGTGGGTTGTAGTCATTGCCCATGATTCTCATTTATATAACAAGACTGGGACATTGGTGGAGCGGTATACAGCCATCTTCGTTTTCTTCCCAACTTCTCTTTTGCTGAGGAATCCTCGATTTATGGCCTGAAAAAGTCTCCCAGCTGCTGCTCTTCGGGTAGCCACATCTTCTTTGATGCCTCCCTTCCGGTCTATGACAGCTCCGAGGTATTTAAAGTAGTATTAAACACTTGTAAACGATCACAAATTGTGTCACAGTCCGAACTGGAGCAGTGGATAAACTCTCACTTTCGTTGAAATTTTCACACTGCGTGCAACTCAAATAGGCCCTGATATACCCATCACACCAGACATTAAACATACGAAAAACAGAGTCTCTAGCGATATTCAGCACGTTCCCACCATCGACGAGAACAAAGAACCTAGAGCTGATTGATAACATACCAGAAGTAATGGGGGCAAAGACAGCCAAATAGATACAGAGCTGAAAGATATAGCAATGGAATACATCAGAAAGACATAATTATAACTATAGAATGGACCCTATCATATACAGACGAATCGGCAATAGAGGTTTAAAACATGAAGGCGGAGGCGTGCGCGCAACTTAATACCTTAGTTGTCATGAACTTTTCTGTTACTATTTCAAAGCTGAGACAGAAGCAATAATACAGATGCTATAGCCGCCGTGGAAAACAGGGGTCATACTAGAGGCAAGATTCTGTTCCTTGGAGATTCCATGTCAGTTCTAACTGCTCTTTGAGACGACAAAACCAATAAATTAGATAATCTGTTTGAAGAACTCATAAAAACAGGTTATAAATTCTACAAAGTGAAAGTACAGAAAATGTTTGCCAACTGCAAGATACATAGATTTGACAGAGAAAGAAGAAACAAAAGTCAAACTGAAGACAGTGCAATATATTAAGAGATAAAAGCAATACTAAAAACAAGTTCACAGAAAAATACGCAGAGAACACACAGAGTTAGAAATAACAAAAGCATACAACTCCTTACCAAGAAAAGATCAGTGATCTTTCTCAGACTGATAACCGATCACTGCAGACTCAAAAATCACCTGTTCAACTGTGGCAATATAGGTGCGGGTGGATAACAATAAGAAAAGATGACTGTAAATAACCTTCTCCAGACATACTTCCGTGAATGAGTATAGACTGACAAGTAGAAAGTGTTTCTAAACTTCTGAGGGATACTGAGAAAGCAACTGATTTAGCTTAAAGAGACTGAACTAGCTAAATACTATTTCTTTTTTTTTTTCACATTCACCCTTCCTAGAGTAGAAAATAGGTTGACAAAAGTAACTAGCTCAAAACGAATGACTGCAAATGAAAGTGTTAGTTCAATGCTAAACAAATAGTACATAATAATACACAAAAGTATATTTTAGGCACTTGTGAGAAATAAAGAAGTGGAAGACTAGACAACAGAGAAAAAAAAAACAACGGGAGTGATAGGTTTAACGGGAATCGAACCCAGGGCCTTCCGATATTAACTCCAACTTATATTTTACATTTACAAATATAAAATAGAGATTTTTATTCAGTTCATTTTGAAGCTAAGGGAAAAAAAGCAACAGTCGTTCATTGCTAGATTTACCAACCAATTGAAAATAAACACAGTTAGGATAAGTAGAATGATTGAGATAAACGGAAAGATAATTTCTAATGAAGCTCATCAAAGAGAACAGATATGACGCGTTGTAGTTTTAACCGGAATCAGTTTTAAATTCTAAACTGCTGATAACTTTTTTGATGATTCTCTTTGGCTGCCGGTGTGTAGCAAAATATGCGAGAATAAAAGCTCAATTCAGTACGATTTAGGCATAAAACGATAATAAATACATTAGCCCGCATGTGTCTGACGATAGGCATCTTCGAAGCCAGCACCTCTGCTTTTTGCACAGTGCTAAGCCTAGAGAACGATTTCACGGCAAAAAGTCTGACACGCTTTAGTTTCGTTTTCGAGAAACACTACTAATATTTAACTTTGCCCAATCTGCTGTATACACTTTGTAGTCTAGCCTTACAATTAACTATTGGCGGAAGAGTGCCGCAATATAGCTATCTGAAGTAACACTTTCTGTCAACTTTGTAGCAAAATTAGTAGGAATCCTTAAATTTTTTGGTAATATTACACGATACAATGCTAACTAGTAACGCAAAATCTTAAACCCGCCCCGTCTACCCCCCGCTTCGGTGACACAGTCTGCAACGCATATATTCACACTGCGAAAAAGCCAGCCAAGGCATAACCACGCAGACAGTTTTATTTCCTCCTCGTGGTAGCCTTTCTGATGTAACTAAAACAAGTAGTTATTGGAAAAAATACATGCTCGCAAGATGAAGGAGGGGAAAGATGGCGGACTTGTGTAAAATTTTAGTTGACGATGGACGATGACAAAAATTGGGAATTTTAAACCATTATGAAGTTCCCCATAAGAATTATATGGTAGTATGACGTAAAGTTAGCTGAGTAAGAATGTACTTTAAAATATATAATATTCCCAGTATTAGAGAAGTTATTGAAGAAATACTAATCTCTAAGAACACACGACCAGACACACTGGCGTTCCTGCTCATGTTTTTTTTCGGTAACGTTAGGGGGACGCGAGCTGGAAAAAGAGGCAGGGAGGTACATTTAAATTAGCTTGAGGTGAACAGAGTATGAATGGGAAAGGGAAACGGTAGGAGAAATGTAATCCTAAACGTGATATCTTTTGTAGTTGGCATGACTAGAGCAGACTAGCCAATCGACCACCAGTTATTCAAAATTATTTTGGTTTTTCATTCAAACTGCTTTTGAATTCAAGTAGTAGAACGATACGATTGGCTAGTGCTGGTAGATATTAGTAAAGGCTTTGATTATTCATTGCCAGTTGAACTAAAATTTGTATACAGATACGCTGAAAAACAGCTGTGGTAATTTTAAACTTAAATCAAGAATAAATTCACAGTCTGTGCAGTTTGGAGGAAGCTGAGGCCATTTCTTCACAAAATCAGCGTCATTTGTTTATATATTTCTTGATTGTGAGGGGCTATGTTCCTGTTGCCGGCTGATGACAGGAAACCTGCTGAGTACTTATAAACGCCAACCAGTCTCCAACCAGACTTATATGCTGTTGAATATCCAGTAGGAGCTTTGGCGATTGTTGAACTTGAAATTTCTGCAACTACCCATCGTATTATCTTACAACAAGGACTCTCAGGTGAAGAGTAAAACATCTGGGGCATCTCTGACATTTTCTTGTGTTTTAAAATAGACAGGCAAAATAAATTGTAAATATTCGTTCAAAGAAAAACTTAACTGCTAGTTATTAACTTCTTTAATAGAAACTTAAAGTGTTTGATTGTTGTGTACCATCATTCATTTCTCCCCTAGACACTAGGTACACCATACACCATACACTAGAGCCAGAAGATTGACCGTGTGAGACCTAGGGAGGTAGCGTTAGGTTCTCTGTACATAATTCATCATCATCATCTATAGAGTCAGAGACCTACATGTGCTTGACCTCACACGGTTATAGCAGACACCTTTTCATTCTTTTAGGATACCATCATAACCTCCCCAGCAAAATCAACTTTGCTACACAGTGTATTAATTAAATTTGTGTCTTTGCTTTACCGATTGGTGGTGACAGTGCGTTTTCTCTCAAGTACGGGTACTTGCTTTAGGATATTGCGTGATTGTACGCAACCTTCTTCGAATGTCTGGTCGAATTGATATGGGGACATTTCCTTACAGTAAGTCATATTTCCTCACGGTTCCCTTAGAGTTCCCTAAGAACGTCCACTGGACACTCCGATTAGAAATTGGCACTAAAAGCTTCCGCCAAAAATTTCCACTAGAAACTCAATTTTGTCACGATGAAGTCATGACATGCCACATTTCTAGATGAAAGTAATTCTGTACCATTTCCGGTGGGGGGGGGGGGGGGGGGGCGCGGGGGGGGGGGTTGAAGCGCACCAAATAGTCTTGAAAAGGAGTATTTGCCATACCACGAGTTTTAATAATATAAGACAAGAATCTAGCGGGCCTAGAAGTAATGTAAGTTAATTGCAGGATTACGTTTGAGTTATTAAGCTGTAATTCCCGCCCTTAAAGTTCTAGCTGTATAGCTCGATGACACTGAGTGATTATTCATGTCTACCTCAATGTTTCCCCTTAGAAGTACTGGTACACATTTTATAGTGGCATTTGTCATCGCCTAGAAATAAGGCGGTTTTTACAGGGTTATATCACCGAAAGTAAATAAGGATGAAGAGAAATGATAAAGCACGAAATGTAAGAAATAAGGTAGAAGAAAGGCTGTGGCAAAACTAAACAAGTCAATAAATACAATAAAGGACGGAATATCATTTCTCGACGTCAACAAATTACACTGACTCGTATTCATTTGGCAAAGACAAACATAAACTAGAACCATGTGCTCCAAAGATGTCTGCTCTACACGAAGAGTAGATTGACTTTATCAACCCAGTTAAGAGAGGAACAGAATGGCGAAGAGAGAGGCATGACACAGACCGCCAACTGTATAAAGAAATAAACATCGCTATACTAGAACGAACGAAAAGAAAAAAAGAAACACGTATGATTTACATGCTGTACAGAAAATTACACAGATGACTAGTGTTTTAACCAACCTTATAAGTATCGGGAAGATATTTGGTCACCCATTCAAATAAGAAGGGTAGCTCTTCCTTGGTTACTTTATGTAGAGGTTCCATCTATGTAATGTAACGTCAATTTACGCTCTGTAAAGTAATTATAGACAATGTTAGATTTTGGTAATGTAGAATTGATCAACAATAGGTTTGACGCTTTTAATGATGAATGTTACAATGGGTGTCGTTAGATGTTTAACACCCACCGTATGCCTGGGTTCATAGGCTCTTCTAGGGTATTTGTCTTCAGAACAGCAAACTTGCATATGAACATGAATAGGTCATCACAAAACACGTTGAGTACAACAGTACCATGATTTATTACGCCGACAGTACATTTACATCAAAAACAGTCACGTCTGGCCAATCACCACACGAGCCAGAAAACTATGGGTTGTGCATCTACGCATCTGCACCCACGCCCATACTCAAAACATCTCTCGGCTCTCGTACCACTAGAGCACTTAATCCAGCTCACAAATAAGCTCGAATCACATAGAAACAGCTCCTCTACAATTTTCATTACTTGAAAACACATCATTACACATCAGAATCTCTCAGTCGACTCACTATTAGCTCACTCACTCACACCTAAAACGCGAGAACAGTAACCAGATCTCTTTCTGCCAAACATCACGCATAAATCACTCACACCAGTGAACACAACAAGCTTACACCAGTGAACACAAGAAGCTCACTACAATAAATAACCCATTCACTTTGCTATTCCCTACCTACACTATTCTCGTTTACTACTGTTACACAACAATGAAAATGACGATTATTATAATGGTATTGCGGGTCACGGTGACAATAGTAATAATGGCTAGCGGGTGATGTGTGGTATTCACCTTCTGATTTATTTTAATATGCATGCTCTTGATCTATCTTGGGTGATGCTGGCGGTAGTAATACTCAGTTCTTCCAACATTTTGTAAGTACTGGGGATAATTTTTATCTTGTTCTTTGATCTGCGGCTACTCTCCACTAGCCAAAGCAATTTGAATATTCTCAGTGATATGTAACTCTGACAGAGACCACGTAATAATTTATCTGTTTTTTCCAATGCACTGTGGACTGTCGGCGAGTCAACAGCTATACAGTAATGCAATTCAGTAAATTACTATCTCACATCACCTGTGCTACACTGAAAAAAGTAACGCAGACAGCACGCCCATAGGCTGCGCTGAATGAAGAAAGCCAGGCATATTAATAATCTGGAATTGTGCACCTAATCCTTCAGCAAGAAGCTACAGATTTTCAGAAACGGCTGCTGTCATACAATAGACGGACTGAAATGGTAAGACAAAATCACCTATGTGGAATTTATGATAAGAACCAGACATAATTTTTTAAAGGACAACTTGTTAATGAGAGGATTTTAAAAAAATACTTTTTTTTTTTAATTTCTTATTTAGAAGTACTGACCTGGCGAATTCCCTGACACGTCTCTTTATCGTAGCAAGATCATTTCTTCATCGGGACCGACTGGGTTAGACATTTATAGAACACAATACAGCTGAATGAGGCGTTACTAATTTGTGTAATAATATTCTACACAACTCGCTTGCTGCTAGTCTGATTAACTTACCTAGCAAAGGGACAGCACCTGGTTGTCCCGTTGTTTAAACTGTGACACTAGGAGCAATCTGTACTTAGGACATTTTTTGTTTCATAACGGCAGGTGGTATATTTATATGTAAGACTGGCATTGACAAGATATCAGATTAACGAGCCAACGTAAACATGCAAAGGTGAAGCCGTAAGCATTTTGGGGTTATGTATTTAACTCAGGTGTAGCTTTTCAAAAACCGACAAAACACAACAGGAACCCACCGCGTATATTATTCAGTGTACAGTCATGAATCGAAATAATAACATTTAAAAAAAACAACGACGTTAATGGGGGTTCAGTTCAAGAGGAATCACGTTTGGTAGGGAGCATTGTGTTATGCATGTGTTATCCGACCGTCATCAAGATACTGTCAGCAAAATTTGACAAGAGTATTGCGAATGTGCTGAAATAAGCCAATGAGGAAAGAAGCCAATGAGGAAAGAAGCCTATTTGTCACGTTAGAAGGAAGCAATCCACTTTCCTCGGGCATGTTATGTGAGGAAAAAAAAATTAAATATAGTGTGACAACAGGAAAGATTGAAGGGAAAAGAGACAGAAGACAACACCTAGAGAAGATACTGGACAGGTTGACATTATGTCCTGACAAGAAGTCAACAACAGAATCCTGCACCGGTATATATAAATCGAGGTTTTTCTGTCAGTGCGTAACGCTAAGGGATGCAACTTCGGTTGAAAGTTAGACTTTAATTGTATTGTTTCCCTTATATGTACTCTCCCGAAAATGGTAACACTTACCAAAGAAGAATTCGGAAATGACGGTGTGCACAAAAATATTTATAGAATGTGTGATCCCGTATACACACGTTGGGATCCTCGCTGCTGCTACGTAGTTCGTGAACTGTGGTGATGCACAGTGGTTTTTTTAAAATACTTTTGAAAAAGTAAAATTGCCGTTAGGTATTGGTGCTTTTGAATTTAATTCCCGTCTTATGACGGGCTTTTACACTCGTTGATAAATAGTACTGGAGTTAGAAAGTTGTGGAGAGAGATAATCACATCTTCGCCACCAGGCATAAAAAAAAAAAAAAAAAATGATGAAGAAGCTTCTCTAAAGAGACGAAACTTGAAAGCTTGACATCAAGGCATGGAAAGAAGTCGTCGGCAAAACTGAACAAACAGCATTGGAGACAGGAAGTTCGTGCAGTAACATGATCATCTGCGTGGGGGGGAGGGGGGGGGGGAGGGAGAGAGAGGGAGAGAGAGAGGGAGAGAGAGAGAGAGAGAGAGAGAGAGAGAGAGAGAGAGAGAGAGAGAGAGAGAGAGAGAGAGAGAGAGAGAAAACAGAAAAAGTTTCATCATTAGTTATCCCATAAATTCATATTTGGAGCTCCACAAATTTCCTATACTCAGTGGAGAAATTCTTAACACGGTGTCTGTATGTGTCTGCTGCATGTCCCGATGTCGGTATTATTTCTCCTGTGGCTATTTAATTTCTGTCCATTCCACAGACACTTTGTTGGATTTTTGTAGTCACTTATCATGACGTATGTTCAATGGTCAATGCATTATTTAAAAAAAAAATTGAAACGTATGCATGTTCTTTTAATGAATGTTCAAGTTAGCTTTTACGGTGCTATGCCAACAGTTTCCGTATTTTCCCGAACAGCTGTTGGGAGTGCTTCGTTGTTTATTACATTAAGAAAACTCCAAATATTGTGGATACCCCCGTGTCTATGTGTGTATGAACTACATCAGTTCATATGACGGTTGGTTGGACTCACTGACCAATTAGAACACGAACTAACGGTTACTGGATGCATATACCGGTATTCCTGATGGTTGTAATAAGGATATGCTGTGTATAATGGTACGTAAAATACAGTTGTTGCCAACTGCGTACTGACTTTATTGTTATGTACCATTTTATTTCATTGTACATTCTTCACGGTAGGTCCATTTGTAAAATCTGATTTACAGTTCAAGACGATGTAATACGCGGCATGTTCATTCTATGACAGGCAGGGATCGTCTTGTGAACCAACCCGAAAAAACTGAAGCGACACGCCTTTGAGGAAATGTTAGATAAAAGTCCAGAATAACCATCTTCATGCGCTGTAAAATGTATTATGTACTTTTGTTCTTCTTTTACTGGGCTACATGTCTGCTCTCGTACTTCGGTTCTATATATTGGTAATAGTAGCTCCACATTAGATACTGCCACGGTAGGGAACTGACATGACAGAGATTTCACATGTACTACGTCTGAGGTTTATGAGATTAAATTATAGTACAAAATAAAGCATTGAGAGCAAAGCTGGTGCTATTGGAACGATATCAATGCACGTAGCTCTGAGTATATGTGATAAAGTGTTACTATCTTTTTCGTCTTTATATATAATATATATATATATATATATATATATATATATATATATATATATATATATATATATATATATATATATATATATATATATATATATATATATATATATAATGACAGATGGGAACTTATTGTAAAGTAACACCTCAGAACACGTGGAGGGGGCATCTTAAACATGTTGCTTTAACTATTTCTCTGAGCCAGAAGCCAGTCTGTATTCCCAAAAGAGATTTTGAGTCAGTGGTACCAATTGAGTGTACTATCTCGGGGACAAGTAAGAGTATAAGCGGCCTGAAGTCGACGCTAGACACCATCATCAGACGGGTCTTAGAGGCGTTGGACCAGCTTTGTGATTACTCCCTGATACTTCTTGGAACGTGTCACGACTTTCAGACTTGACCAGTGACGAGAGTGAACCAGTCATCTATCTGCAAAGAATCAAACATCAACGGGAGCAGAAACCATAAACTATTAGCAGCTAAGTACAAACTTAAAAGCTGCCAAGTGAACTGTCCTTTTTTCGAAAACTATAACATCACCTTGTGATGATTACTTTTTTAAAAGAATTATTCATTTTTAAACTGTTATAATTTGATTATTAAATTTGTTATTTGTGTATATACAAATTTAACGTTGATTTAATCATTTTGAATGTACTGCTACCGTATGTCTCAATCAATTTCTTAAATACACTTAACCAGAGCTATAAAATAATAATAAGAATTTCACTGAGTAATTCAGTTATTGGCTTGCACGAGCTAATTATAAGACAATCCTTCACAAAAGTTGACGGCAGATACTAAAGTTAACATTGCTAAAACTCATTCAGCATTGTTCTTGCTTTCTAAATATCCTGTGAACACCCCCACGAGGTAGAAGCATCATTATCTTTCTATCTACAACTCTATATATATATAATATGTACTCAGATTTAAAAGTTTTTTGTTTCCTAAACACAAGTGCACTTTATGTTTTTAATGCCCTCTGTCCTTATTGAGACCAACATTTAGACATACCAACATTTAAGACTGGCAGAATGAATTGGAAATAAAGAAATAATTAAAATCAAGACATATAATAACATAAAAAAACATAAAAAATTATGAGCGACAGAGAAATAGAAAAATTGAATAAGAGTGGAAAGGGTCAAAATAGAATAGGAGTGGAAAGAGTCACCTCAGACAACGGAGTGTAGGGTGTTAAGACCACCTGGTTTGAGACACTGCTCAAGCTGAACTCGTCTAGCAGTGTCAGAGGAGCAGGATCTGATCGCAGTGACCTGGATGTCGATATGACCCTGGTGATCAGGACCATTAAAGTATATGGCAACTGGTGTGGATTATTGCCTGGAGATGTCATTAAAAAGCTGGCTGAATCAATCCCCACGTCGTTTGTCTGTTTGGGCAATATAGGTTTTACTGCAACTGTGGCAGTGTATGTTGTTTGTGCGCAGGTCACGGCATCAATTAGTATCGTGTGACCGGGCTGGTTACAACATCAATGAAAGAATGTGTGTGTGTGTCCGTCAGCTGATCGGGTCAGTTAAGTTAATGGTTGAGCGCAGGTAAATATTTTGAAGTGCGCTAACTCTTGTACGTTTCTTGGTTCAAGTCGTTACAGGCCTGTCCGCCTGAGATGGAAATTCTTGACCTTATTTTATTCTTCCTTCCCAGAGTTCGTTCGTACCCTTTTTATGTTTAGTGAAAAGCAATCTCGTATAATGGTTTTGTCAAAGTATCCAACTGTAATATTCCAACGAAAACTCAGCAATGTAGAAAAATAAAATATAGTTTATTAACGTGATTTGGAACAGCAATGTCATTGGCACAATAGTGAAGTACTTATGTCTTTCTTAAACAATGTAGTGAGTATCCAAAAATGAAAATGTAAATCCACAGGAATAATATATCCAATAGAGTAAAATACAAACTTGTCTACTTAAAAATACTTGTCTAACTTGAAAAAAACTTGTCAAGTTAAAACAACTTGTCTTGATAATCTCAAAGACGAAGTTCTGTAAAAATCCTCTCGCCTAACGAATCCTAAAATCTGTACAAGCCCTTTCAATTGCCCTGTCGCATAGAGATTTATGATCAATAAATTTTCTATATTCTTTTCTTTTCTACCCGTGTCCTCTACTTTATTATCGCTCTTTTATCCTTTTCCTGGGTTTTTTTCGCATTCGTTCGTTTGCGAAAAAATATTACTTTCCCATTCAAACTTTCGCCTGTTTCTATTCTCATTTAGAAACGCATTTTATTGCATAATATGTCAGTCCCTGCACGAGACGAAATACTGTGAATATACGTTATTGACAGACAGTGGAGCAGACATTCGTCTACAGTTTCCCCTGCCACAGTGTTTCTTCGGCTAGCTCGTGGCGTGAGGTGTGGAAAGCGCCAGACATGCATCGCTCATAATAGCCGTATGTCGGAGTAGGCGTTAAGACGCGTATTGACAGGTTATGGCAGGCGTCTGAGTTAATGGGAAGTGTGAAGTGTTAGACGAGAAGAGGAGGATATTTCGGATTTGCGAAATAACATAGGATCCTTTGTCTGTTTCATATATCTACCTAGTAGCTGAAACTTGACTTCATTCAATCCTCCTAAATCTGCAGTAGACAGATCACTCGTGCTAGAAAATATCTTGTATATTGCAAAGTTCTGAGTTTCTTGGCAACATTTTGCCGAGTTCTAGACTACCATTATATTGAAGGATTCTAGTTCGTGGTATTAATCTGTAGTTCTGTGTGGAGGTATATATATATATATATATATATATATATATATATATATATATATATATATAGTAGAATTGAGTGATTCAGTGATAACCGCTTATTTCATTTTACTAGTTAGATTTCTGTGCAGAAGAAATTAATTTAAAAGTCTGTTATATTCTCTAGTAATTATAATTTCTAGCTTAAACTTATGCAGCTATAAATAAATTTTTATTAAATTGTCAGTAATCAGTCGAGAATCTTTTAACTAACTTATAACTGCACTGATTCATCATTGAGTATTGACGAGATACGTACGTATTTCTAATTCATGATGATTCATTTTATGAATATAACTTATATCACGGGAGATTTAAACGATTAAAACAAGCTCTACGCTTGCAGTTTATAATGTAAGTTATAACCGAGGAATAGTATGTATAAGTATTTTATATGTTTGTTTTTCTTTATTCAGTGAAAACTGGGGTAGCCCAACTCTACCAGCGTTTAAGTACTGATGAGAAATATCTGTGAAGAACTAAACATTCTTTTAATTAAAGACGTGTGGGTGTACAAAGTAAAACCTGTCTGGCATTGTGTTTGCATCCAGAACGACAGAGTACCCATTTTCACAAACTTTAAGACAAATTGAATAACTGCGCCTACCGAGCCAGATTAAATTCTTCCTGATAAAACATCAAGTACATGCAGCCTCTGTGGCGAAAAATATTACCAGCATTAACTTTCCAACGATTTGTGACAAATGGTGGTGTGTACAATAATTATTTTTTTTGAGAGAAGTTACCAACCGGTCATTTTCCTAAATACGGGAAACCTCGTGATTCTGACATTTATGGGCCCGCAAAACTAATTCTTACCTGAACTGAGTAAAGTGACAATAACTAAATCTGAACAAAATATCGCATGAAGAGGACGCTCCCCGGACCCATTGGATGAAACCAAGATCTGCAGAGCTGGGTATCCGCTTCATCAAACGAAAGGCAGATTTACGTTGGGTGTGTCATAAAGTGCGCCAGACGGCGAACACCATCCAGACATTAGGTAAGAAAGTGAGACAGGGATCCCTGCTGAAAGAACAGAGTGAGAGTAGCCTGAGTGATGTTTTTTTTTATATATACACCCTCTTTGTAATTTCTTTATGCAAGTTTTGTCGCTAACAATATTGTCCTTAGGATAGATTAGAGTATCAAAGTCTGTCCATACCTTTAAAGGGAAATCTAATACTTCAGTATATGTATCCGTGACTCTTTGGGGCTATCACTTTTCTTCTAACAGGACTGTGGGCTATACATCGAGGGAAAAGATCATACCAATGGGTCGATCATTCTTGTAGCAGTTCATTAACTTTATAACTATTTGTATAGGCTCGATGAAATTTTTTTATGTGTTGTGATGGAATTTTATTATGATAATTAAAATTCACTTAAACTTAATCAGTGTGGCGGTCAGTTCGTTCCCAAATATCTATATTTTTCATCGTCATAGTTTCACGTTTGTGCGTCTATTGTCGTCACTTATGTGTGTGGGTATGTGAGGAACATATATATTAATATATATTATATTAGATTTGTCTGACTAATCTAACTCTGTTGTAGATGATAGGCTGACTGAGAGAAGCTTCTCGAGTGTCAGAGACAGAATCTACTATATTTCTTCCACCTCACTCGTGAAATCTATTTCTATTTTATCACCTCCCACTGAGCTATCACTTATTTCTATGTCTATTCAGAAGGGACCAAACTAAGTCTTAATCACCTATCACAAATCTACGACAAATGTGGTCTCGTCCGAATGATTTTTTTGTTTGAACTTAGAAGAGGCAGACGATACGACAAATAGTGTTTGTTGTCTAGGAATTGAACTCTAGTCCTGAGCAAGCACGACAAATATCAGCTCGTCTGTAGGATTTCTTTCTTTATTCTGAAATATAGTAAGAGTGTGATTGTCTCGTGGTATTGTGTATCTTTAAAAATAACTATTCCCCTAGACCAACGATCTGTTTATGGGCATGCTGACCACACAATTAATAATTGTTTTTCCACAGCATTTTTAGTATTATACATTTGAGTTACAGGTTGATTTTGTCGGAATATATGTTAATTATTGATTTTGTAATACTAAACGCTGGTAAAGTTTGTGATTGTCTAACAGTCCCTGGGTTTGAAGCAGAAAGGTGTTTGAACTAAGTTAAGGCGTGCGTTTCGGACTATTTCGTCCAGATTAATTGCCTCCCTTACCCGATCTGAATTCAGGGGTGAACTTTTAGTGGATTTAAAAATTAAGGGAATTTTTTTTTCTCGTATAATTTTTGCAATAATTACTTTGTTTCCACTGTAGCAACTTATTTTTTAGTGAGTAAATCTTAACTACCATTTATTTGGCGTAGTCGTCTGCATTAGGTGCTTATTGCCGATTAATAGCAGCGATAGTTAGATACTATATCATAGGAGGAGGTATCCCAGGTTAAATTATATCATCTTTTGTTTGGTATTTTCTCGTAAGTGGTAGGAACCAGTGTATTCTGTCTTGCTTCTTTCTCGACAAGTCTTAGTCAGCTATTTACTATGGCAGAGAGGGCGAAGCTTAGTCAGATCCTCAGGGACGAAGCGAGAGAAGAAGGTTTGGACGGAGACGAAGCGAAAGCTTTTGTCAGGGACGAACTGGACAGATATGATGTGGAGAGAAAAGCAGCCGAAGCTAGAGAACAGAAGAAGATGGATGAGGAAATGGAAATCCGAAGGGCGAACGAAAGAGAGAAGGAGAGACAGCAGGAGGAGAGAGGTAAGGAGAGGGAGGAAAGAGAGGAGAGACGGCATATGGAAAGAAAAAATGAGCAACGACGACAGCATGAGTTGGCTCTTATTCCAAAGCCAACAAGACAACTACGACGTCTTGAAGAAAGAGTTACTGGAGCGCTTTGAAATGAATACGCGAAAGTTTTTGCAACTGTTTCGCAACAGCAGAAAGGAGAATTCTGAAACTTTTCAGCAGTTCTCCTCTCGTCTAAAGGGATATCTGACAAAGTGCCTAGAGCTCTCGCAGCTCCCCTCTACCTATGAAGGTCTTGAGGAATTTGTTATAACAGAACAAATAAAGAACACTTTGTCTGCTGACACCCGGAGATTCTAGCTGAGCAGGGTGCAGAAAAGTTTGAAGACATTTTGGAAAAGTCTGAGCGATATCATAATGCGCTGGCTGAACTGCCGGCCACAAAACGTAAACCGACAGAAGAGCCTTTTCGGAAGAATAATCTAGACCAATCTTCTCATGCTTCTAACCAGAATAACCACAGAGAAACTGGACCCCAAAACCCCCCCTTCTGAAAAATCCAAGTTCTACAAAAACAGGTACCCCAACCACAGTAAACAGTCTGATCAACCCAACCGTTCTACATGGCAGCGGGGCCAGAAAAGACAAGGTGACAAAGGGAAAACCCCTGCGCACGGGACTAACGATCAGAGCGAGCACACTGAGGCTAAACGCATCGGATGCTTGCTAACAGTCTCGCAAGGCGAATTATTGACAGTGATTCCCAACCTGAGGGAGAGAGACCCTCAACGCGAGGTACTGTTACATTGAACGGTTCTCAAACTTGTTGTTTTTTTGACACAAGGCTTTCTTATGATTGCATTGCAGCCAGACACCTGGTCAAACCCGGTCAAGAGACAGGAGAGACCGTCAAACTTTGTGGAGTTTCTAAGAGTGAGGCACCAACAACGCTTCCCATCGCACTGGTGGAGATCCACTCTGAGTTTGTCAGAGGCGTGATCAAAGAGGCTGTTATGGATGACCCCATCTTCCCAGTCATACTTGGCGGTAGATATGTGTCTATTACGAAACCGGAAGAGCCGATTGTGGCAGCAGCAACTACAAGAGGGCAAACCAAGAAGGAACGGAAGCCTGCGCCTAATTTGTTACCTATGGAACTTAAAGAATCGCAACAAAAGGACCCTACTTTGGCACCCTGCTTTAGGAAACTTCCCATGGTTAAGGAACCCAGACAGCACGGGGACATTTTTTCTAAGAATGGCGTACTTTATCGCAGAACGGGCAAGCCTGACCAAGGTTACAACCAGCTCCTAGTACCGAAACAGTACAGAAGCCAAATCCTAGAAATGGGGCACTCTCTTCCCTTCAGCGGACATATGGGACAGAACGCCACAAACCAACGGATAACCACTCATTATTGGTGGCCAGGAGTAAATACTGATATTATCAGGTATGTGAAATCCTGTGCCCAGTGCCAACGTGTACCACCCAAGCAGCGGACACCCCCAGTCTACATGGGTGAAAGGCCAATAATGGGAACACCATTTGAACGGGTTGTGATTGGCCTTTTTAGGACCCTTAGAAAGGACTAAAAGAAGGAACAGGTTTATCATGACCTTAGTCGACACATGCACGTTATGGGCAGAAGCTATCCCGCTAACATGCGCAGATGTCAAGCATGTCACAGAAGCCCTAGTGCAGATTTTCACTCGGTTGGGATTCCCTCAGCAAGTGCTTACGGATAACGGATCTCCATACCGGAATCTGTTGATGGATGAGATCGTGAAGATCTTGAGGAACCAACACATCTACATACAGCCTTATATTCCGGCCGGAAATGGGCTCGTGGAACGTGTTAATGGAAACCTCAACATGATGTTAAGTAAACTGGCACAAGTGAAACCTGAAGATTGGGATCTTTGTATTCCTGCAGCTTTATTTGGCTACAGAGAATCTCCTCATACTTCCACAGAATTTCTGCCAGCTACGCTTTTATTCGGCAGACCTATTAAGGGGCCGCTTGAAGCCTTACTTTGGTCGCTGACAGACCAGAAGGCAGATGAGACAGTTGTCTCAGCAAGTAAATATGTGTCGGTTTTAAAGGAAAGGTTGAAACTAGGATGGGACCTAGCAACGACCAACTTTAAGCGAGCACGCACAAAGCACGCTAACCGATACAGGAAAGTCGCGAAAGAAAGAGAACTGCGAAGCAGACAGAGAGAGTTTTGGTGTGTTACTCCCTGCCGGGTCAAACAACAAACTGAGGATACGGATGGCAAGGGCCGTTTACCGTCCTGAAAAAGATTTCTAAGGCTAACTACCAGATCTCTATTCAAGGAAAGGAGATAGGTTTTGCCATTTAAATCTCGGTAAAAAAATACTTGGAAAGACCAGTGCCGACCTCCGAACATCTCCTGACGATCGCCAAAATTGACGAAGATGACGATAGTGGCATGGAAATTCCACTGCAATCACACGGAATCTTTTCAAAATGTCAAAAGCGGCGACGCTCTTTCAAGCGCGCACGGAAGACATTCCAGAGAAAGGAAGCTTTGGGAGTAGACTTGAGTAGGAATAGGAGAGAGACGGAGGAGGGAGATGAGAGGGAAGACAACAGACACCCTGAAGCTACGGATATAGGAAATTTATTTCCATAACGTAGACATGGAGTGCTTCCATTTCTTAAAGGGGGGACGTTCTGTCGCATAGAGATTTATGATCAATAAATTTTCTATATTCTTTTCTTTTCTACCCGTGTCCTCTACTTTATTATCGTTCTTTTATCCTTTTCCTGGGTTTTTTTCGCATTCGTTCGTTTGCGACAAAAGGATTACTTTCCATTCAAACTTTCGCCTGTTTCTTTTTCTCATTTTAGAAACGCATTTTATTGCATCATAATGTCAGTCCCTGAACGAGACGAAATACTGTGAATATGACGTTTATTGAACAGACAGTGGAGCAGACATTCGTCTACAGTTTCCCCTGCCACAGTGTTTCTTCGGCTAGCTCGTGGCGTGAGGTGTGGAAAGCGCCAGACATGCATCGCTCATAATAGCCGTATGTCGGAGTAGGCGTTAAGACGCGTATTGACAGGTTATGGCAGGCGTCTGAGTTAATGGGAAGTGTGAAGTGTTAGACGAGAAGGGGAGGCTATTTCGGATTTGCGAAATAACGTAGGATCCTTTGTCTGTTTCAAATATCTACCCAGTAGCTGAAACTTGACTTCTTTCAGTCCTCCTAAATCTGCAGTAGACAGATCAATCGTGCTAGAAAATATCTTGTATATTGCAAAGTTCTGAGTTTTTTGGCAACATTTTGCCGAGTTCTAGACTACCATTATGTTGAAGGATTCTAGTTCGTGGTATTAATCTGTAGTTCTGTATTTAGGTATATATATATATATATATCTACCAACGGGCTGATCACCCGTTTGCCAGTCACTTCGATTACGGAAACAACAGCAGATGGATTTATTTGCCGTTGCCCTAAAGACGCCAATAGGCGTGATGGGAAACAGTGGCAAAGAAAACCTATCTGCTGTTGCCCTAAGACGCCACTAGGCGTAATGGCCACTGACTGCTTTGACGGTCGGTGGCTAAGGACGGAAGAAGAAGAAGATATATATATCTAGTAGAATTGAGTGATTCAGTGATAACCGCTTATTTCATTTTACTAGTTAGATTTCTGTGCAGAAGAAATTAATTTATAAGTCTGTTATATTCTCTAGTCGACGTGTTTCAGGGGATAGCAAAATAAATTATAATTTCTAGCTTAAACTCTTACTTACTTAGTCGTTCCCCTTCTACCGTGAGGTGTAGAGGTTTGGAAGAGAGAGCGCCAGACTATCCTATTGGCTGTCTTCCTCCTGGCCTGGTTCCATTCTAGTCCTCGGTCCTTCAAAGATTGTCTAATGTTGTCCTCCCAGCGGACTCTGGGTCGTCCTCGGGGTCTGGATCCCTGGCTCTTTGTTTCCCATGCTTGTCATGGTATCCGATCTTTTCCCATTCTGCAGACATGGCCAAACCATCTCAATTGGGACTGTTCTACTTGGGTCTGCAGGGGGTAAGATTTAAGGCCATGGTTGCGTACCATGTCTCTTCTTGTTACTTCAACCACCTTCCTCAGATACCTCATTTCTGAGGTTTGGATCTGGCTTTTATGGGTTGTAGTCATTGCCCATGACTCGCATCCATATGTCAAGACTGGGGACATAGGTGGAGCGGTATACAGCCATCTTCGTTTTCTTACCAACCTCTCTCTTGCTGAGGAATCCTCGATTTATGGCCTGAAAAAGTCTCCCAGCTGCTGCTTTTCGAGTGGCCAACTCTTCTTTGATGCCTCCCTTCGGTCTATAATAGCTCCGAGGTATTTAAAGTGGTCGACCTGCTCCAGGACCTGTTCTCCCAGCTTAATCTGATGTCTTCTTTCTTCTCGTGATATCACCATGGATTTTGTTTTAGAGCTGCTTATGACCATCCCTCTCTTCTCCAGCTCTTCCTTCCAGACTTGCAGGTTGGATTGGAGATGTGCCTCGATTTAGCAATCAGGGCAACATCATCAGCAAATGCCAGCTCCGAAATATAGACCTGTCTCATCTTCCAGTCCACCACTGAATACTTTCTTGTTCTCTCCTTACATGCCTTGATGACATCGTCCATGAGGAGTATGAAGGTAAGGTAAGGTGATAGGATATCACCTTGTCTTACACCAGTGGTGGTTCCTGATACTATCTTCTGATTTATGGTTTGCTGTCCTCACTAATTTCATGCAAGACTTGTAGCTAGGGCCTTTTCACTTTGCTCTTTGATAGAAGTGCACTGTAGTACCAATTCCGGTAACCTGGGACAGAATTTTTGAAGCTGCGATCGTTCCAGGTGCATTAGGTCCTAGCAGCTAGCAAGCTCAGATTGGTGCGATAAGGTTTGGGTGCTCATAAGTTTTGCAGTAGTGGTATAGGATACGCTGCGAAACTAGAATGCCAACTTTAGTTGAAAAGAATACGCTGAATAGTTACGTTTGTAGTTTTGTAGGAGAATACGATGTATTGAACGTAGAAGTGAGATTGAATTTGCTGAAAGGTTTTTGTGCCAGTGTTTTTGGTTACTGTGGGCTATTTTTTGTTGGTTGATGTTGTGTTATGTCATGGTGTTTGACTGTAGTGTGGTTTGTTGTGTAAGTTTTTAAGGCTACTGCTGCATATTGTAATGATGTTACCTAATTCTGAGGTTGCTGGTACGCAAGGGTAGCGTTGTACTAGTGTCTTACTACTACTACTACTTACTACTACTATACTACTACTACTACTATACTACTACTACCACTATCACTACTACTACTACTACCACTATCACTACTACTACTACTACTACTGCTTCGAGTGGTTAGTTGCCACCTGACAATCGCTGGTCAAGCTGGGCGAGTATTGTCCAACATAATTTTGGATGAAAAGATTTATAGAACACGATCATTGTCTTAGTGCTATGTCAGAGGACTGGATTCCAGTTCCACGTGGGCATTCATTAGTGTGGGTTATCCTGACCTTCCTGAGGTGATAAAGGTGACATAGTAATCTGCAGTGGCCAGTTCTCATGTACAAAAGGATAATCTGCTGGTACTCATGAAGCAGGTGGATTTGGTCGGATCTGTTATTCCCATCCAATTCTATCTTTCATTGCGAGTTGTACTGGTTGTGGATGATGGTTTTAGCCTCTCAATAGGACAATGGGTGGCTGAAGTACTCCAATTCGGCTGTAGATGAAGCATCTGCTTTCTCATTCCCGGAATTCCCCAATGGAAGGGTAGCCACGGGAGAATCTTTGGTTATTTATTGTTAAGGATCATCATTTGTATTTCATGCAGCACGTATTTAATTTCTTGTGTTTCAGTACTGCAAGTCTGTAGAAAGACCAGGTTCTTTTCGAGATGGCATAGTATGTCCATATTATTGGTGAAATTTTGATACACGTGTGTATTTCTCTAGAGTGGCTATTATGTTTTCTATTAGATTGTTGCCTGGATATTTCTTGTATTTCTAGCAAAGATTTAATGTCTTGAAGTTTAAAAAAGGGGTTTATGTTCCACCTTTCTTGTTATAAATAAATAAAAATATGTCTATACTATTTATTGATAAACCTACTCAAATCATACGCACAATAATGCACTTCATGTTTAAGAAAAAAATCATAGCCTTGAGGTTAAAATTTTCTCAACATTGCTGATCTACAGAGGTCAATTTGTATCGGTACGCTAAATTAAAAAAAATCCTGCTTGTTGGTTTTTTTTTCAATATTAAAAATAAGAGTTGGAGGGGTTAATAGTTTGATGGTATGTGACTTACTTCCACCTTTTTGTTCGAAATTTCACGTACATGCATGGCCTGGCATTGCACAAATCACCAACTGAGCTACATTTTTGTTCTATTTGTAGCTATTTTTTCTTACTTTTGTTCTATTTAAGGTGTTATTTATTTTAATATTAAACTTACTGCCAATACGTGCTTAATCGCCAAATAATGTAGCTCAGCCATCTGAACAGTCTGAAGGTAAACGGAGATATTCAGGAATAAGCAGAAAATCCTGGGTGCTGACCCATAACATCAAAGAACTGGCAGGACAGGACACGGTTTTTTTTTTTTCCACCACGATGTACGCAAATTGCTGAGGATAGAGAGCAGTGGAGGACCCTGTCTGCTGATGCTTCCACCATGGCACCCCTACGACCCATGACGGGTTACGGGCTGAGATGAGATGATGACTAGCAGTTACGTGCTGATGTTTGCTGTTAATAACCAAAAACAATATACGGAAAATATACACGACAGACCAAATTCATACTCAATTATTACTAATGACAACACAGTGCACTCTGATTCTACTGGAGCTTAAATTCTCCGAGGACACCAACTATTTTTTTTTTTTTTTTCGGACTTGGACGGGCAAATTAGTGTCTTATAATCCAGATAAATATTCCGTTTGACCGATCATCTACAAGTCCCGGATCTGCGTGCATCCACTCCTATATCCTCTTACGGTTTTTGACACCCACAAAGACTTTTCTACAATACACATGACTGCCTAATAAATGCAATGTAGGTCACGAGCTCAAGGTTCACTGAGATCTCCAAACAATTTTTTCGGAGTTGACAGAATCCAGCGGTTTGTAGTTACCATACTGCCAACCATACACGTTCACATGCTGTCATAGTTCCACCCTGAAAACTCAGGACAGAAGCTTTCCAATATACATGTCTACTTAATGAGCTGGTACCCCCATCCTGCCTCCTTTAGCTATCTAGGACATCTGCCATTATCATGAACCACCAATCAATGTACTATAGTCCCTCCTATGTGATACACCCCCATATTATTTCCCAGAGTAAACTCCCTCTCAAATCGTTTCTAAATTAACCAAATGTGTACATGTATTATTTCCCCCCCCCCCCCCTTGTCTAAGATTATGATCCTATTAATTACACCCTTTATTCCTGTTTACCCCCACCCAAAGAGAAGAGAGAGAGAGTAGACCCGATGATGAGAGAGTCCCGAGATTACCGCCTCCAGAGATACTATCCCATAGAGCGAGAAGGAGAGGCGAATTAAGAACATAGATACCCTGAGGAGTAGGTAGAGATACAGACAAGGGCGATAGATCCCATGTAACAATAAATGGGATGTTTTCGCATAATGTGGGAATAACCTCCAACCCATTTATGAGTGTTTGGTTTACGGACTTTTTTTTCAATTCTGTACAAACATTCTAAGTAGTCAGGAAAAAACAAAATATAAGTGTACAACCGACAACACCATTCAATGATTGCATAACAAAACAGTCCCCCTTACCCACTGCAAATAATTTAGTCAAACCTGAAACTCACTGCCCATGTCCATTTTTGGTTTGTATTCGGCCTCACTTCATCCCCATCCAAAATCCAAGTCAAGGACAGACATGCGTATTTATCAAAGCAACTAGTTTCCTAGACCCCCCCCAAAATGGGGCACATGTGGGGTCCCAGCAATCAAGGACTGCGTGGACTCCAAAGCCCACCATGTCTTTAAGCCGGTCATGCTACAGCAGCGATAACCTCGCATGAACTGTGTCGGCTTCTGCTATCCCAATTCCCCAAGTACATCGGGACCTCGTGAATCCCTTGCAGTGAATCTTACCCTCCGTACTTGCCCTGGTTCACCGTTGTCATCCACGTCAGAACATTACCAGCATCCTTGCGTCACCACACACACACCTACACATCTAACTCTACATTTTGAGTAGGCAAAGCTCTCCTTAAATAGGAAGCCGGCCGTCGGTTAGCAGAGTGCACAGGCTTTCGCGGCAAAGGTTGCGGTTTAGGAAACACGGTTTGCGTCACTCTATTTTAAAAACAAGTCTCACCCATCTGTAAAATGGACCCTGACTGATCTTGGGTTAAGAAACTTGTAAGGCAGAAAAGCCAGGAAGGGAACTGGTTTTCACATCACTACCTCGTAAAAGCTCAACCTACTTGTTGTGGGTAAAACAAGTCTGTAAACACAAAAAAAACAAACCCTGTAAAGCCTCAACCTGATGTAATGGTGAATGAATGCTCTGTAACAACCCACACAACCTCGTCCCGTCATAAAAAGCACACACAATACTAGTATTGTGAAGTCTGTAACAACCTCGTAAAGCTCAACCTAGTATTGTGAAGTCTGTAACAACCTCGTAAAGCTCAACCTAGTATTGTGAAGTCTGTAACAACCTCGTAAAGCTCAACCTAGTATTGTGAAGTCTGTAACAACCTCGTAAAGCTCAACCCAGTATATGTGAAAGTCTGTTGTATACCAAGAACATCCATCGCTAAACTCGCACAACCTAGATATTGAACTAACCCCCCTGTCCCCCAAACCACTGCCGTAAAGGCTAAAAAACCAAACCTAGTACCATTGTGAAGTCTGTAACAAACCTCGTAAAGCTCAACCTAGTATTGTGAAGTCTGTAACAACCTCGTAAAGCTCAACCTAGTATTGTGAAGTCTGTAACCCACAACGAATCGTAAAGCTCCAAACCTAGTATTGTGAACGTACCCTGTACTTCACACAACCTCGTAAAGCTACCGGTGAAAAAACCTCAACCTAGTATTAGTAGGAAGTCTGTAACAACCTCGTCGTAAGCTAGCTCAAAACCATCAGTATTGTGAAGTCTGTAACAACCTCGTAAAGCTCAACCCAGTATTGTGAAGTCAGTAAACAACCTCAAACTCAATCCTATACTTTGAAAGTCTGTAACAACCTCACAACTCTACCCTTTGGTAAGGCTTAACTAACCTCGTAAAGCCCACACCCCCCAATACCTCATGTTCACCTTAACAATGCCTAAAACGCCCACCTATATTAGTGAAATCTACCCAAACTCTAATAGCTCGCCCGGTATGTTGGTAACTACATAAACTCATCCTCGGATAATCATCACCCATTTACCATATCCTTATAACAACCCCTACCACCCCACACAAGACCAAATTACGTCGGTAACAACATCTAGAGCTCAAACCGCAGTGATGTAAGGCTGTACAACCCCGACTCCACTTGGCCTTAGAACGATTCTAACAACTATCCCCCCATGCCTTAATCCCCCCATAACTATTCCATGTCAAAGCTGTTACACCCCACTCTTTGCAATCCTTCAATATAACTACTCTCTCCTTTCTATAAACCAATTATAATGAATCTGCATGTTCTTTACCGGTTTTCAAACTCAATTGCTTATTTCGTTCACTACAAGCTTACCACTGCCATCAAACTACATTCAAATGCCTGAACCATTTTGTTTGTACATTTCAAATCCAATCCCACATACACCCAAACTTACCATGACATGCAATCTACCCCATAGTTTTCCTAGACTTCTTACCCTAAGTACCCATTTCCCTTTACCTCCGAGCTGTCTTTCATTGTTACACTACCCTTGTGTCGTTCTACATCTTTACTAATTTCTCAGTCAATGTGTGACCTTGTCTTCATTTACCGCTCCCTTGCTTTGTTCCAAAACGTGCTATTATTCAACCAAGTAGCTGTGACCTCTCATCAAGTATTTGCATTTTGTCTTGCATCTGACTACGGTTATGTACAGAAGAGCCAGTTCGTTAGAAAAATTGTTAACTGTGCGTTAACGAGTGCAGACAATTAATTAAACCTGCTTTTACAAAGATCTTACCTTTCACGTTCTACTTCCCAGCACGAAACAAGGCCCAATCTTTGCAGTACTCAACTAAAATCATTTGCGTTTTATCCTCCCTCCCCCCACCCACATATAGACTCACAGTTGATTCGACTAGCTAAATGTTTGTATCTCTATTTCATCAGACTGTTGTCGCGATTTTAATAACTTGTTACTTTTTTAAAAAAATTTTAATCTAATTTTACACAGTACAGTTTATTTGGCTGTTTTAAACATTGTTGGTAGACCAACAACTACATGGAGAAGAGAGTTGGAGACAGAAGTGAAACTGATGAGGAAAACGTGGAAAAAACTTGAGCTGATGGCACGTGACAGGAGGACTTGGTATGTGTTTGTTGAAAACGTGTGCTCCTTAAGGAGCTAAAGGACATTGATAACTGACAGTTTATTTAGTCTGGCTTATGTTTTTAAACGTTTCAATTGGGAGCCGCGCTGGTGTAATGGCTACAACGTTGTATTGTCGATCAGGTTTTCAAGGTTCAAGCCCGGGCGTCAGCGTTTGAAGGAATGTTTACGACCGGGAATTTGACTGAATAACCTGAACGGCTCCTGCACATAAACCCCCTGTGGATGGGAAGGAGCGAAGCTCCTGACCGGGTTGGAAGGAAAGTTCACTGACCCCCCCCCCAAGCCTCGCAATGACATGTCATTGGGCCAAAAGGGCTGGAAAGCTCGAGTGCCGCTGGTTAGAGAAAGAAAGAAACGTTTCAATTACATTATTTAACCAAAATAATAATAATAAGGATTTAAACCAGTTAAATGTTACAACAATTATCCAATATTTCAGCTGAGATCATAATATTAATATAAGTTGTCCACGAGGGATTTTGTCACCGCGAGGCTTGCCCTAGCATTATTCATGCTATTGTCAGAGTGAGATAAACAGTTAGGACAGCTCACAAGGAAAAAATAATGAATGAAAGTAATAATAAATTGCTAACTGACAACAGTTCAGAATATCGGTTCACGTTAACTAAAAGTGAGTGATTATCAAGAGTTGTAAATAGAATGTTCGAGAACACGGAAAAAAAGCTCGACCAATAAATTTAAGTAAAAATTTGGCAGCAGGAATCAAAGAATGGCGAAAAAACACACCACGCTGAAATGACCAGAGGTCATTAGATTAGTCCGGAGTTGGTCATCAAGTGTGTGATCAGGTGAAGAAGATTTCGAGCTGCTGTGCGGACAAGATGTACCATCTGTGGTTTTACAGATAGGGTTTATATGAATATATATATATATATAATATATATATATATTATATATATATATATATATATAGAAATATATATATATATATATATATATATATATATATATATATATATATATATATAGATATATATATATATAGATAATATATATATATATATATAATGTCCATGCCATCAGTAAGCCAGTTTATTCTATCGGAAGAATAGTATTGATTCTGTAGTTCACAAGTTAGTGGGTATTTCTAAAATGAGATCGGCGTTATGCTGTCTTGTAAGTATTGGATTGTGATTATATTTTTGCAGAGTAGAATATTTTGTTTAGCAGGAGAGTTTTGCGGTAGCCGATTTGCCAGTTCGCTATGAGAACTTTACGACTATGTATCAAGAAACGGTGATTTATGAATATATAACGTATGTATAAAGTAACGAAAGGCTGTAAATATATGAAGAAAACTATAGATATTATGGAGGAGCCATGTTGAACAAAGTCTGAGTTGTCAAGAATTACATACGACTTTTAAGAAAAAGTGAGTGTCGACTTCTATATGAGAACCGCAAATACGCTCTCTCATTTAAGTATCAGAATGGTGAACATATATTTTTTATGCATGAGATGAATTTTGTTTTCTAGGAACGGTTATAGAGAAATGTCGGACCAGTTCGTCGAGGAAAATATTTAAGTACCTAAAAAGTATGGAATGCTAATAAAGAGCATAGGTACCACGAGTAAATAGGAGCAGATTTGGGAAGACTAAGAAAGTCTACAGGAGATGATAATAAGTTAAAGAGGAATACGGAAGTTTACAAGACATAGAATTCATGTATGAGTTACCCCTGATGTACAAAGACCCAGTTAATGCCTATATGCGAGCTCTATCATTTGAATGACTCATCATACGTGTTGCATTAATATGTTATTAAAAGTTTTGAAGGATCAGAATGAATTTGATTCCATCTTTAAGAGTTGCTGAAAGTAGGTCATGTTTGTTTAACATCACGAAACTTAAAGACCCCCTCACCAGAAAAGCTTTCGTGGTTGATGTAAAGAGACAATATCAGATTGCCAAAAACCAGGAAAGAACAGCGACCGATGATGTCGACCAGAAATTCAAAACCATCACAACAATATACAAGGAAAGCAGCGAGTCATGCTTGGGATTCCAGGAAAGAAAGAGACAAGGAGTGATAACACAGAATTAAACGTTTAAACACCATAGCGAAGAGAAAGGAAATGAAAAGAAAGAAAACAGAAGCTAAGTCTCCCAGGTTAAAGGAAATATATAGCGAACATTACAGTCAGCTGGACAAAGAAGTAAAACGTCAAACCCGTGCCAACAAAAGGACATTTCTGAATGACCTTTCAAGACAGGCAGAGGAGGCAGCACTGAGAAATGAACAAAGCACAGTTTATAAAATAACTAAAACTATCAGTGGAAAACGAGGTGCAAACAATATAACGTTAGTAAAAGACAAGCAGGGAAATCTTATCAGCACAGGGGTGTGGTGGATTTGATGTTACAGATGTTATCATTCAATATTTCTAGTGCACTGAATGAGGTCAGCTGTGAAGGTCCCTGATTATAACAAATTTTGGGTTGAGTTATCAGAGTACCTTTCTGCTACCACCTTATGACCTCAATCAGACCTATTCTTGACTAGTTTGTATGATAGCTACGTAAAATGTCTAGGGTTATGAAAGTGTGTAATGTAGTGTAAGTAAAATTACTACAAACACATTTAAATTCTATCACACACATATATATATATATATAATATATATATATATATATAATATATATAATAATAGATATATATATATTATAGGAACTGAGATCAATAACACAACCACACAAACAATCAACTAACACTCTATTCATATATCTTATAAAGTCTGTGGCTGATTATTAAGTTAATTGGCTATATTACAATTTATTATGAACCTGATTTCAGAATTTCTGAATCAGGACCAACACCAAATTGAATTTTTTATGGTTTTATTTACATAAAAGATTAATCACACAATGGATCTTACTGTCCATTCCACAAAGGACTATTATAGCCATCTAAATTATAAATAGTTGCCATTCCCTAACTAAGTAACACTAGGTAACTAAATGGTGGGGGATAGGGTGTTTATCATCACCCCATCTCTTTATATTAGTCGCGTGTGGAATATTATTGGATAAATCAAATGTTTTATTCTTTTAAAATAAAGTCAGTAACAAGAAGACTATGGTCCGCAACCAGACGATACGTCAAGGCCTAAAATCCCACCCGCTTCAGACCCAAATAGAACAGTCCCAACTAAGATGGTTTGGCCATGTCTGCAGAATGGGAGAAGATCGGCTACCACGACAAGCATGGGAAACAAAGAGCCAGGGATCCAGACCTCCAGGACGACCCAGAGTTCGCTGGGAGGACAACATTAGACAATCTTTGAAGGACCGAGGACTAGAATGGAACCAGGCCAGGAAGAAGACAGCTGATAGAATGGTCTGGCGCTCTCTCTTCCAAACCTCTACACCTCACGGTAGAAGGGGAACGACTAAGTAAGTAAATAAAGTCAGTGGATAAACTTTTGAGTGCCGACACATAGGCACTTATCTTGATGTAGATAGTAGTATGATGCTGACAATTCCTTTCGTTCACTCGAATGACCAGACTGCCACAGTCCCTGGTGTAGTATAGTATATTAAGACCGTCTTGGTCCTTGTAATGCTTTCACTTTCCTCTCGCTCACAGGTAAATTCACCAGGGTTCTGGCACTAACTTAGTACCAGAACAAAAAACCCACAATTCAAAGAAATATCACAAACATACGTTGACTGGCATTAGCATTAAGGTTTAAGTTTAGCTTTGCCTCAGTCCAGACTGCCATGAATTATTATTTCACTCTTAACACTGCTGTTCTCAACGCAGCTTGCTTACAAAAACTTTTGTATCAACTGGCGACAAGCCTTTGAAAGCTTTTGCCAATATTACTAGCCTGGCCCAATCACAGCGAAGGTCTAGCTTTTCAATTCAAAATTAAAAAAACAAAACTCCAAACTTTTAGGAGTGAGTCTTCAAAATATATTTAGCTTTTTTGCCTAACTAATACCCTCCTTCCTATACTCTTATACCAACCAATCGGATTTGAATCACTCTAATGCCTCTTTTTCAAACTTGCGTCCCCAACTAACGTGATGGATAAATGAGCAAAAACAACAGTCGAGAGATGGGGTCTACCTAGCTATAAATGGGTACTTAACTTTGAGTTAGGGAAGGAAAAGACAGCGAGGAAGGAAACTGGTCTCCCCACCTCTCGATGCTGGACCTAGTATGGTGAAGTCTCTAACACTCCATAACCAGCTGTAAATGGGTACCTGACTCTGATCCTGAGTTAGAGAAGGCAACGGCAGCGAGGAAGGGAACATGTGTCACGCATCAGTCAAACCAGCTGTAAAAGGTTGTGCCTGACTCTGATCTTGAGTAGAGAAGGGCCAACGGCAGCGAGGAAGGGAACATGTGTCCACGCTAATCCAGTCTAACCAGCTGTAAAAGGAGTGCTGACTCTGATCTGATATTAAGAGAAGGCAACGCAGCGAGGAAGGGAAAACAATGTGTGATCACCCATATCAGTCAAACCAGCTGTAAAAAAGTGCCTGACTCTGATCTTGAGTTAGAGAAAGGGCAACGGCAGCGAGAAGGAACATGTGTCACGCAAATCAGTCAAACCAGCTTGTAAAAGGGTGTCCTGAACTCTGATCGTGAGTTGAGAGAAGGCAACGGCAGCGATTTCGTTGGTTTCCTTTGTACCGTTAACTTGTAGTAGTGTTTCAATTCCGTTCTATTGGGTTATAAACTTTTTTTTAAAAATACGGGAGGGGGGGGGGGGGGGGGGGGTTTGAGGCGGGTCTGTCGTAAGCGTCTCAACTTATGAATGCAAGAGAAACGCTTTTTTTTTTAACTTGCCTCCCACCGAATCACAATGTGAAATCCTACATTTTTTCATTCAAGAAAAAGTACTTCTCAGTTTTGGTAATAAATTTCCAAGAATTTGATTTAACCGGTGAAAATAAACCACAAGAACCCGAAAGAGATATCGAATTGTAGCGCTGATATTGATTAACATACTACCATAAGAGATTTCCCATATAAAACTATTTTGACGATAGAAACACATTTATTTTATTAATATTTTCATTCAGGGAAAGTACGATTAATTACTTAAAAATTAAACAGATGAAAACAGGGAGAAATGTAATAAAGGAAACCTATATGGGTAGATGAGGACAGCAGCTGGCCCGGTATTAAATAATTCAATTTTAATATTAAAAATCTGGTTCTATAAATAACTGAGATATATATAATATATAATAAAATCAGACGAGCGGAACACTTCTCCAATAACACTTAAAGGTTTATGCTCCAAAAATAGTTTATTTATTTTTTGACGCGTCTTTTGATTGTTAAGGTAGTTGACAAAATTTAACACCCCTTTCAATAGTCCGCCATTGAGACTAAAAAAACTTCACACTTTAAAACAGGTTGAGAGCAGATGCAAAGCTTGAATGTTGAATGCTTTTGCCGTCTGGGGCGATAGCGTATCTGAATGTGACCCATTAACCGCCAGTCAATCTTGTGATTGTGTGAAGTTATTCTTTACCGTGCGGTAAATAAATAAGTTTATTGATATTTCATTAACATGTAACTGGCCACAGATGTGTTGGAGCCATAATTCGATACTGCCTACTGGGAGAGAAATTGGGGTCACGAAATAAACAACCAGCCAGTAGGAAGGTGCCTAAAGCAGATTTATTTGGGAAGTGAAATAAAATGTGTAAAAACGCTGTGATTGAATATTGCCATAAAATCTTACCACTGTAAGTCCAGAGGCCACTATGGCAAATCGTCTGCCATGCCACAGTGTTCTAATGACAACATGAAAAACCTAAATAAGATGTTTGCACGCAAAATATTTAACAGGTCACAAGAAAACATTGTATAACCCATCTGATTATAGGGGGGGGAAAGAAAAATCAATGCTTAAGGGGTCAGTGGCGTTGCAGCCATTAGTGGGGAACCAGTATGAAAACACTTAACGAAAAAAATGGTCAAACAAAAATAGGGTTTGGTGTGCTCGATTGGGTTGCACGAAAGTAGATCTAAACCCCCATGTGAATGTAACTTATTGATAAATATTTGGAATGTCTATTATAGATATGATATAAAGAGGGGAACATAAACCTTCTTATTTCAGGGTTGTATTGCCAAATTACTAAAGTGACAGAACCCCTGGAAAGTCTTAATCCTGTGTGGCAAAAGTTAAAGCTTACTAATATAACTGAAATGCACCAGCCATATCACATCCAGGGAACTCTGAATAACCTCTTTTTTCTTGAAGATTCTCAAGCCACACTACAGACAGGCCTTCTCAGTTAAGTCCATTATGAATGGCACATAGGACCCATCCTAAATTATGTTCCACACATAAATAAAAGAATTACTGGGGGTTATGATGATAGAAACAAAACTTCAATCAGTGACTGAATTTCTTATCCATTGTTAACAGAATCCAGTTGGGGATTTATGGACAATATTGACATTTCAGGATTAACATTTTATGGACAGGATGTTCACCATATTTTATTTAAACCCTGTAAATAAAAAACCCTTCTTTTGAACGTTGAAAATTGCATCCTGTTCCATAAAATTGAGGTTCAAACAGACAAAATTAAAAATTGTAATATACTTATATAAACATTTACATCCAGTTCTTACTTAAATTCAATTATTATTGATTTACAGTTGTGTTTGATTTATTCACTCATCACCATATCTACAATACCCATAAGACCACGTAGCCATATGAACATACACCAGAAAATATTTACTTTGACAGAGTACTGAGATCTCAGAGAGGTACGAGTTAGGTGCCCCTGAGAATAACAACATCATCATCAATTCTACTCAGGGATTTTTACCCTAAAAGCTTGACCTCACTCTTGTGTTACACTTAGTATTGAAGTAACACCAATAACCTCTCACGTAATACCACAACCCCATCATCCCATAGAAATGGGTGATGCGCCAGACAACATAGGGCAGTCCAAGAGAATTAGATGGACAACGTTTTCTACACTGGAAGACCATTCAATATGCAGTTGACCCAAACAATTGCACTACTCGCACATTCACATCAACACATCCAGAAAAAAACATGTATACTGACTTAAGTAAGTTTAAGCCAGCAGGTTGGTGCTGAACATCAATCTGAAGAAGACAGAGGTCATGACACTCAATGGTGGGCAATCCTGATTCCCAATAACAAGTAAGGAACCAGAACTGATAGAAAACAGACACCTTCACATACCTAGGATGCATAGTAACACCAGCCGGCTGAGCAATCCAAGACATTAACAACAGAATGAATAAAGCCGAGAACAGCCTTTTTTTTATTCTCAACAACATTTGGAAGTCTCTTACCCAAGTACAGCACAAACACCAAATTAAGACTGGTACAAGAGAGCTGTGTACTTTCTGTGCTTCTCTATGGTGCGGAATGCTGGAGAGTTTAACATGAGAAGGTAAATTTACGAAACTGTCCTCTTTTCCACACAATCTGCCTAAGGAAAATTCTCCGAATCTGTTTAACCGAATACCAATCAGCAACCAAGATCTACTTATTCGGAGTAACCAGGAGGACATGCACACCATCATAGCTGGCAGACGCTGGAGTTGGGTTGGTCATGTCCTCAGAAGAGACCCCGATGCCATCACAAGAACAGCTATGCTATGGACCCTCGAAGGAAATCGAAAGAAGATGCCGACCAAAATCAACCAGTCCCGAAGAAAACTGTGGAAGCTGAGATGCAAAGAATGAACCCTGAAGTTTGGGCACTGTACGAAGGATGGCCGCAGACCGAGCAAAAATGGGTAATCAATTTGTTGCTTGCCCTACAAGAACGCCACCAGGCGTGTGATGGCCACTGACTGCCTATTTGACGGTCGGCGGCTATGGATCAAAAGAAAAGAAGAGGTCCCACGCATTCATAAATTAACCATGGCCTATGTTTCCTTTGAGCAAAGTTATTGAATATGGACTTTTAAAACATCATTCATGTATTTGACCAAATGTTTTAAGATGTCATTTAAGAGGTTTTTGTTATCACTCTCCTACTCCAAATTCTCCCATAAGGCTTCCATTTCCTCTACAGTTACATGTATCCAGTGCACAGGCGCTTTGCCTTTCTTCATGTGGCGCATGCATTCTCTCTACCTCTGCCACAAGTAATTGGAGGTCCTTCACAACTATCCCAGGTTGTTCAAAAATCTGGTCTTTCATCATCTGTACAGCTCCTTGGTGCATTCTGTCCACGCTTTCTATCATGTACTCTTGACCCATTAACTATGTACCTTCTTTTGATTTCAAAACACCTAGTGACTGTTTGTGTCCTTCTAAGCCTGTTAACTCATTTATTTGACTTGTGCGAGTACAGATTCTTTGTGTCCTTTCTGTTCTGCACTTCAAGAGCTTCTCTGCACTATCTTGAATTTAGCCATGCTTCTTTGGCTGTTTTACATTTGGGATTTACTATTTCCTTATTCTTAGTCTGTCAATATTCATCGTTTTTGATATTGTTAATTTTTGATTCATTTAGCATTTCCCACTGTTCATCTATACCGGTCCTACGCTCAGTATGCTTTTATACTTGATGCGTACCTATAAGGTTTTATTGTAATGTCCTTGTATCTTTCCCTCATTTCATTGATCTCATTTATGATGAAGGCTAAGATTAACTTATGTTGTTTGTTTTGAAGCTCACTTTACTTTCCTTCAATTTTATTCCAGTAGTTTTCCCTAGTACTGGTACATGGAACGCTGTTGCAGTCTGGCAGTCGTGGCCTACCTTTTCCACAGATTTCAAACTGTTTCTAAATCTCCTGCTTATTAGTATGTAGTCAATCTGATTATGAACGTTGTTCCCTGGAGTTTTCCACGTCCAAAGTCATCTAGGATGCTGTTTAAACCAGGTGTTTCCTATTATCATATCATGCGCTCTAGCTCACTCTATCACTCGGTCACCTCTTTCATTTCTTTCTCCCAGGTCATAACCACCAGTCACATCATCAACGTTTTCATTTCCTAACTTTGCATTGAAGTCTACTACTTACTTATTCGTTCCTCTTCTACCGTGTGGTGTAGAGGTTTGTAAGAGAGAGCGCCATACTATTCTATCGGCTGGCTTGGTTCTGTGACCGCATGGCTTACTACACTAGCATTCATACGTGCTATAATGGTACATATAGAAATAACAGCCATAGAAAAGCAGAGAAGGCGTTTTCGCACAAAACGCAGTGTCATTAAAGTTCAGTTGGCAGTCACTGCTCTGAGAGGGCAAATGTAGGGCAGTCCCAGATAATAATAATGAATGGGTTTTATGCGCGGAAAGTGTGAAATGAATGTTGTGTGATCTTGGGTTTTTTATCCACTTGTTAAGGTGGAAAAGATCACCAGTGTGAAAAAAGGTCGAAATAACAGTAAAGTTCCTTTGCCAAATTTCGAAAAAACAGAGAGAGTTTGTGTAAAATTATCGAGACGTGTGAAAAATGGCGGGGAAAAAGAAGTAACTGTAATATATGTTGGAGAAAATGCGAGAAAAGGGCAGAGATGTTGTTATTGTATTCATTTGTGTTTTTGTGTTAGGCAAGCCAGGTTCGAGTTTCGTCTTAGAGATTAGATAGAGAGAAATTTGTGCTAGGCAGTTTGATCTAGTGTTAGTGAATTTCGTCGGCTATTCAAGACCAGTTTATTTTTTTTCTTCTGTATTGGATATATTTTTCCTTTTGATTTTACACTAATTTGTTTTTATATTCTAGTAAGAAACGTTAACATGTCATATCATTGTGAAAATATCCCAGTGCTTTGTGGAATGACGATCCAATAAATTTACTGCATTGCTGCAGTTTTGGGAACTTTACATATATTTTTTTTTTGGATATACCGTTGTCATGTTAGGACTGTTTTTGCTTATCACTAAACTGTAAAAAGGGAAAAACGAACCTGGAAAGAAAAATTGCAAAAGTCAAGAATCTCCATCAGGCGGTAAAGCATGCTTGGAACAACAACTTATAATGGATTAAACTCTCCTGAATTGAAAAAAAAATCAAATATACCATTATGCAGGACCTAGGATAAGGAAAGAACTCACCAGGGACCCAAGAAATAAGTTGCTTCTTATCAGAAATTCCTCTTATCAGATAAGAGGTCAAGCATATGGTAATGCATTTGCAACGTACAATGCAATAATGAATTAGCGTTGAATACGGACAGATGTTTGACACAGAAAATATGGTAAATCACCAAAAGTGTTTAATGTACAACGTTTGGCACAGATATCTAGATAATTAACATCACTTTTTACACTTTGAAAAGAAAAAAGCTGCCAATTTTCCTCTGTATCTTAGAGTACCCGTACTTGAATGAATAATAAATGTCTTTCCCATGACATCCTTAAATTCAAAGAAATTATAAATTAAATCATCCATTGGCATCCAGCCTTGCATTCTATACATTGTTTTAGTAGTTTTGTCCCATGCAATTTGAAACTTCCAAAACTGTGGAAATCGTTTTTGTACCGGTAACCCACAGTCATCCATTATCTCTAGAAATTGGGTAAACTCTTAAATGATAAAGCACTCTTAAATGAAAAAAGTCTGTAATTTTTTCCTCTGTGCCGTTGTGTACCGAGTTTAATAAAATGACTTTTCACATGGCCTCTTTAAATCCAAAGAAATGAGAAATTTAAAATCATCTTGGCATCCATCCTTTGATTTATATGCATGTTAATTTTATCCATGCAAATTTGAAACTATTTCCATTTGTGAAAACAGTTTCGGCACTGGCAACCCACAGTCCATCATCATCCATAACCCCATCAATGCGGACACGACATTAACTTCCATCTAAGACAATTTTTTCATAAACCACAACCCTAGAAAAACAGCACTTGCCAGGTCCTAGCACTACATTTTATAACACAATCACCCTTACAAATTTGTACAAACACTTCTGCTTAATGTTCATTTCCTTATTATAGACGATGAAGCAAAGGTTCACATCAAGTTTCAATATTAATACTTTCCCTTCCAAGTATTGTTCTAAACCGTTGTGTTTTCATATCT